>PVLC010029992.1:0-10000 GCA_004027655.1 Graphiurus murinus
CTGGGGATTGAACTCAGGGGCATTCTACCTCCGAGCTACACCCCCAACCCTATTTTTTTTTTTTTTTTGCAGTACTGGGGATTAAACTCCAGGGCATTCTACCTCTGAGCTATACCCCCAGCCCTATTTTTTATTCTTTATTTTGAAACCGAGTCTCACTAAGTTGCGGAGTGCCTCACTAGGTAGCTGAGGCTGGCCACGAACCCGGATCCTCCGGTCTCAGCCTCCCGAATGCTGGGATTACAAGCGTGCGCCACCACACCCGGCTCCAGCCCTATTTTTTATTCTTTATTTTTGAAACCGGGTCTCGCTAAGTTGTGGAATGCCTCACTAGGTAGGTAAGGCTGGCCGAGAACCTGGATCCTCCGGTCTCAGCCTCCCAAATGCTGGGATTACAAGTGTGCACCACCACGCCCGGCTCCTTTGGGATATTAATATAAATAGTAGTGTGTTACTGATTTCAAGTCCCAGTTATTAATTGTCATTATATAGGCAGGCAACTGACTTGTATATTAGTCTCATATTCTACAACCTTTCTATGATCACTTATCATTTTTAAAGAGTTATTTTAGGGTTGTTGTTTCTTTGTGGTTTTCTACGTGATTAATCATGTCTTTAGTGAACAGTTTTATTTCTTCCTTTCTAATCAAAATGCCAGTTATTTTCTTTTCCTGTCTTTTAACCTTAGCTAAGATTTCTAGTATAATGTTAAATAGAAGTTATGAGAGGAGACATCCTTACCTTGCTCCTGATATTAGCAGAAAATCAAGTTTCTCATCAATGTCTTTTCATTAAGCAAACATCCACACAACCATCAGCCAGATGAACAAACAGAATGCTTCAGCTTATCAGAATCTCCTGGGACCCTCGTCTCAATTTACCACCTACTTTTAATTTAACTATTATCCAAACTTTTGTTATAGTAACTTCTTCTTGTATCCATAGCAAGCTTTGGAACTTCACATAAAAGAAATAATAATGTGTTGTTATTTTGTGTCTGGGTTTTTTTTTTTTTTCCACTTAATACTGTGTTTCCTAGATGCTACATTATTGTTGCTCAACTTTGTTCATTTTCCTTGGTGTCAAGCAGAAAACCAGCAAAATTCTGCCAAAAGTAACATTATTTCCCAATTGTTCAACAACCTCAAACCGATACATGGGAGGTCACTACTGACCCATTAAATTTAATTAACATTTTAAGAGGCATCACACTTTTCAATGATAACAAAGTGTTAGGTGAAGACAAGTTTTCATGTCAGTGAAAGTAATAATGTTTATAGTCTTTTTCGATGGTATCTCTTTTTCGGTAATTAAAAAGAAAAAACAAAACTGAACATCAAGGTCCAATACCAAAAGAGTTTCTTTATGTATGCTAAATATATAGTTTGTCTTAAGTTAAATTTACAAATGGTCAGGACTGGGCACAGTAGTTGGTGGTGCTATCAAAATGTTCTAGAAAACAGAATTAAACATTATGAAAATTTCTCACCGTAGACTACTATGACTACCCTTGTCAGATGCTATAAAAATGAGAATACTACATTCAAAACCCACAAAGACTCATCTATTGATTTGAGAAAATATATGATGTCATATATTAACTCTAAATGTATTCATTTTCTACAGCATAGTTAGGACTTGACAGTCAAAATAATATTATATCATTGAGTTCTTTCCCCCGAGGAATAAAAAAAGCTGATCAATTATGAAGCAAAATTCAAATTTCTGGCATTAGAGCACAGAATCATATATCATATCATGTATCAAGTACTTTATTATGAGGATGAGACACCAGGTAACCTTCCAAATATAAGTGGTGACAAGGAGTAAAGACTTTCTTCACAAATAATTTTCCTAAAGCAAGTATTGGCTTCAATCATTATCTACCAACTTCTAAATAGCAACTGAGTTTTGTGTTTTTGTATAATCATTAACATACCTTTTAAGCTTTTTCTAACCAGGAAATATTCTCAGACAAAATTAATATATATTTTTATAGTGGAGTATATACAAAGTCTATTCAATTCAGTTTTATAATGCAAAATGAAAAAAAGACTTAATGTCTCTCTTACCAGGTGGTAGATTTAAATAGACATATTAAATAGCCTTATCCTTAGCTATGAAGAAATATAAAAAGGAAAGAGCCAAAGTTTAGAGCAAAAAACCTTTTGATGGCCCTATTATAGATATTAAAGCAAAAGAAATTATCTTAATCAGAATACTCTCAAACTTTTTAACAGTTCTCCAGCAGAATATGCAACTAAGATTTAATCAATTTTACATTAAATATTATTATTCTAAGGCATCATCTCATATTACTAGTTATTATATGTTAACAAATCAGAATGTAGAAGTTATCAACCCAAACAACTGGATAGCCAGATGTGGTGGCACATGCCTGTAAGTCCACTACTTGAGAAACTGAGACAGGAGGATCACAGGTTTGAGGCCAACTTCAACAACTTAGTAAGACCCTGTTTCAAAATAAAAAAATAAAAAGGGTTGGGGGTATAGTTCCAAAGTGGAATGCTCCTAGGTTCAATCCTTAGTACTAAATTACTGTGTGTATTTTGTATAGAAAATATCCTAAGAGTATTTCTGTCACTAAACTTGAGCAGCACAAAAACAAACAAACAAACAAACAAAAACAGAAATAATACAAAACTGAGGGACAGAAAATATAGAGTATGATGACTTACATTTGAAGGGTTCGATCTAGTTCTCTCCCAAGACTGAGGAATGTTTTTCTTTTGCTTACAATGATCCTTTCTCTGGGATCGTCTTCTACTTCAAGAATAGGTCAGGACAAAGCTTCAACAAGCTTGTAGTATCTGTATGATCTAGAGGGAAATTATATTTTTAATCAACGATTACACACTGGATCACAGTTTTACTTTTACTGTTCAGGGGTATGGGAATTTCCCATTATTTTCTTTTGGATCTAAGGTGAACAGAAATGGAGAAATTGCCTTGTTGAACACTGTAATAAATAAATCTAGCACTTTAAATTAACATCACTAAAAAAATCCACATATATCTCTTTTTCATTTTTATGGCTAAGCAGCATAGCAAGATGAAATTAATATTCAAAATCCAAATGACTACAAAAGCCTACTCAAATGTATTTTTAAAAGACTTTAACATAATTTTGCAAATCCATGAGTTTGAATGGACTGGCAGAGACGATTAGGTATCAAATATTTTTACTCATTCATTTTAATGTCTTAGCACTAAAGAATTACAGGATGATTAGAAAAGTGTAAAGGAAAATCCATTTTAAAAATTTTAATGGAATAATAAAAAGAGATGATTTCAAGAGAATGAAACAGATCAGACACAGATAACACAGGGTCTATAAGACAGCAAGACATCTGGAATAAGAATTTTTTAAATGGTGCAAAGGTTGGGAATCTGCTGCTCAAACAAGGCACACTGTGCAAATTGGATTACACTCTTTAGTTATGTTGTAGATGTTTAGATGTATTACATCCTACATCTTTTTTTCAAGGACATAGGAATTAGATGCATGAGAGTGTGACCACTGGTGACATAAACATTCAGAAGTTTAAGAGACTTATTTCTATTATACAAATATTTTTAAACGGAAGTTTCTAATAATGGGTCTTTTGCCTCATTCAAATTAAATATTAAGATAAATGTCTTCTACTTCACAAAAGAAGAAATACAAATGTCCAATAAATGTATGAGGAAATGTTCAACATCATTAGTAATCAGAGAGATGCAAATCCAAACTACCTTGAGATTTCACCTAACACCAATTAGAATGGCAATTATCAAAAACACAAACAACAACAAATGCTGGCAAGGGTGTGGAGAAGTGAGAACCCTAATACACTGCTGGTGGAATTGCAGATTAGTGCAATCACTTTAGAAAACAGTATGGAGGATCCTCATATGAATGGGAATGAAACTACCATATGATTCAGCAATACCACTTCTGGGTATCTACCCAAAAGAATGGAAACCAAACTATCAGACCAATACATGTGTGTCTATGTTTATAGCCACAAAATTCACAATTGCCAAACTGTGGAACCAGTCAAGATGTCAATCAACAGATGAATGGATTACAAAACTATGGAATATGTACACAATGGAATTTTACTCAGCCATAAAAAAGAACAAAATCATATCATTTCCATGGAATTGGAAAACATTATGTTAAGTGAGATTAGTCAATCACAAAAAGTAAAAAATCATATGCTCCCCCTAATATGTGGAAGCTAGGGAGAAAGTGGGACATAAGGCGGACTCTAGACGAGAAGGAGAACCTTAGATGAGCAAAGAAGATGACTTAACTGAAGGTGATGGGGGTGGGGAGGGAAACACCTTAATGCACATGATGTACTTTCACAAACATATCAAAATCAGGCACTAAACTGAACTTGAGAAGAAGGGAGGGGAGAGGGGATGGGGTGGGAATTGGGGAATGGTTGGATGAGAGATGTGCATATACGCCTTTACCAGCTTATACCTAAAAAAGATGATGATTACAATTCACCAATAAAAAATATTTTAAAAATTTTAAAAAATGTCTTCAACTTGTGCCATATTCCAGGCCATATCCCTGTATTTTATCCTAAAATTACTCCTACTATGTTCCACTAAAGAAGTTAGAATATAGGAAGGAATATTTAGAGCAAAATAGGAAATAAAACACCTTTTGTACTTTATGTTTTTAAAAACCTATCTATACTTTGAGGAAATGTTTATGAAGGCACTTTAAACTCAATTTCTGCTCAGAAATATAACACATTACACCAGTGGCTATTATTTTAAAACACATTGTAAGGAAATACTAAAAAAATGAAGTGAAGTAATATCTATCAAAATAGTTTCATACAAAAATTTAATATATGTGGGAAAAGAGCACTTCTTTAAACCATTTATCTGATCACAAATTGTTGCTTGTGTGGCTCATTCTGTTTTTAATCAATGTAAGCTATACTTGCAATCATCTGTCTGGCATAACTCAAAATTATTTAAAGGTGAACAAAAACACCAATTTGACTACCAAAGATTTAAACTATTGGGGAAGAAACTCCACTCAAGATTAGAATTTAGGATTATAGAAAGCTGTTTTGTTTTGTTTCCCGAAGATTCAACCAATATTGGCCTAAATTAAAAGGTTTACTATTAAAAACTGATCAAAATGCATTTTCTGTATGAATATTTTCATTTAGTAGTTCAAACACAGGTAGTTTTGATTTGGTTTCTAGAATACAGAAATAGTTCTGCAATGTTTTGGGTCAGTGCAGATCAATGTACCTTCCTTTAGGGAAACCTTTGGAACTGACAAAGGATGGATGATTGACATCAGTAACAAATACTTTTTGTTGTCCTGGACTGACATGTCATTTACAGCAATACCTATGCTAATTAATGCCATCCATATCTACCAGATGTGTCAGAGGAATAGGCCAGACTCTGCTCAGGGTATAGCTTGAGCGTGCCTAAAATTACATTTATGTATGGAAATGCATCCCTTTGTTATAAAGAACCAAACTAAACACACACACACACACACACACACACACACACACACACACACACACACACACACACAGAGCACTCGCTGTGATAGAGAAAAGCCCACTTAACAGTCTAAGTAGCTATACTTTGTCTTTTCTCTTGATTCATTTTTTTAGAAATGCAGACACTTGAAAAATTCATGTATATTGTAATCTCAACCCTAAAACATATAGCATATGATATACTAAAATACTAATTGGAGTCTTCACAAACTTCACTTATTTTCATGGTGCTTTGCCATATTAAATTTAAATTTGTTTGCCAACAATCTCAACTACATTTGTAGCTCATTAACAACAAAATTAATCATCTTCATTTCTCCAACCTCTAGGACACAGCTTGGTATATAGTAGGTATTATTTGCCTTTTTAAAAAGCAGCTAAGTTCAGATAAGGTCATCAGAATGATGTATAGTACATTTGTCAGTAAGTTCATTATTTACAACGAAAGAATTTTTAATGTTGGCAACTAAAATTAGTCATTAAATCAGATAAACCAATAAAGACCTTGTCTCACTGGCTGGTCTATAGTGAGGGCTGAATTAATGTGAACTATAATTAGGTTGACCATTCATCTTGAATTGCCTGGGATGGATGTGGCTCATGCCTATTGCAGTTATTAATAGCTATCCTTTTCCCTCTCAAAAGTGTCCCAGTTTGGATGATAACTTTATGTACTCACCCAAAATATCACTAATATATTATTCATTTACCACTTGATTATTATTATTTTTTGTAGTACTGTGGATTGAGCCCAGGGACATTTTACCTCTGAATTACACCCCTACCCTTATTTTATTTTTTATAGTGAAACAGGGTCTCCCTAGTTGCTGAGGCTGTCCTCAAACCTGCAACCCACTTGTCTCAGCCTCCCAAGTATTGGCTTTAAAGGTGTACACCACCACACTCAGCTTATTTCTTTATAAAAAAAAAATTATTTCACTGTTGTTTTTGTTATTGTTTTTGTGTTCCATGACACTATTACATGACAAATACATTTAGTCGGAACTAGAATAAACAAGATGCCCGTGTGTGTGTATGTTAGTTACTGGAGATTGAACCCCAGAGGTACTCTACCTCCAAGCTACATCCCTAACCCTTTTTAATTTATGTTTTAAAACAGGTTCTTACTAGGTTTCTAAGAGTTGCTATGTTGCTGAGGCTGTCCTTGAACCTGTGATTCTTCTATCTCAGCTTCTAAAGTACTGGGATTACATATGTGTGTCACCATGCCTAGCTAAGATGCCATTAGTTTAATATTAATAAATCAGCACAGACTGTCCAAGAGTTCACTAAATCCTCACAGCCTTACAAGTAAACACTTTGTCATTGGGTCAGTAAACATCTCTTAGCTGAAAAACATAATTTCTTTCTTTTTCTTTCTTTCTTTCTTTCTTTCTTTCTTTCTTTTTTTTTTTTTTTGTGGTACTGGGGGTTGAACTCAGGGGCATTCTACCTCCGAGCTACACTCCCAGCCCTATTTTTTATTCTTTATTTTGAAACCTAGTCTCACTAAGTTGCGGAATGCCTCACTAGGTAGCTGAGGCTGGCCGCGAACCCGGATCCTCGGGTCTCAGCCTCCCGAATGCTGGGATTACAAGCGTGCGCCACCACGCCCGGCTAACATGCTTTCTTAATTTCTAGTTTCCTTCATGTCTCAGCTCCATTTAGCTTATAGTTTACACTTTCATTCTTGAAATTCCCCTTGTTTGCATGGCATCTCCTCTTCCTGATTCTTCTCCTACTTTCAGACCACCTTTCTTCAGTCTCTGCTTGTTTGAATTCTTACCTATATCTCCTCAACATCAATTTTCCCAAGATGTCAGTCTTAGCCTTCTTAATCTGTACTCAATTTCTTGATCAACTGTTACTTGTTGCAAATGATTCCTGTTTTGGTTTGGATCTTAAATGTTACACAAAGTCTCATTAGATAAAGGCTTGATTGCCAGCCTGTAGTGCTACTGGGAGATAGTGGAAGGAAGGGAGTTCATCAGTGGTGGACCCTGTGAAGGAGTCATTGGGACCTCAGCTCCTTCCTCTCTCTCTGCTTCCTAGCCACCATGAGGTGAAGGGCCTCCTCCACTAAGTGCTCTACCATGACATACTGCCTGAACACAGGCCCAAAGCACTGGAACCAAGCAACTGTGGACTGAAAACTTTGAAACACTGAGCTGAAATAAACATTTCCTCCTTTTAAGTTGTTATTTCAGGTATTTTGTCATAGCAATGGAAATTGACCAACACAATTCCCAAATGTACCATACATCTAGTCCACACTGGAATCTTGGCATGCCTATTTAATGTGCCTACTGGATAAACAATCTCCTTTGGTCCCCCTTCCTCCAATCTTAACTCCTTCTAATCCATACTCCACAACACAATTTAAGCACCTTTTTTTTTTTTTTTTTTTTAATACAAATCTTCCTGGGTCAGATAGAAAGGGAGTAAGGTCCTATAGAAGATTCAAGGGCAATAGAAGACAAGGGGACAAACACGAAGTCATTACAATAGCAGGTTATCTATTTCTGATCTCTCATTTGTCATCCCTCATCTATGAGAATTATTGAATGTGGTGGTTAGGGTTCAAGGCAAATATCACTAAAAATGATATGATAAACATCAAGTACATCATGAGGGTCACAAGATAAAATACCCAAAGATCTGTGTGGAAAATCTCTAAAGATATATATATATATATATATATATATATATATATATATATATATATATATATATATATATATATATGTGGAAGGAAGGGAGTTCATCAATGGTGGACCCTGTGAAGGAGTCACTGGGACCTCAGCTTCTCTCTCTCTGCTTCCTAGCAACCATGGTGTGAAAGGCCTCCTCCACCAAGTACTCCACCATGACATACTGCCTGAACACAGGCCCAAAGCACTGGAACCAAGCAAGTATATATATACTTTTACTAATTCCCAGCAGATTACTGCCATCTCTACTTTGTAGGAATGCAGGTTTAGTCTTGTCAAATCTGAATTTTCAAGACAGGATAGAAAACCAATGTGTGTGAGGGGGTGGGGGGAATCCATTTTTTAAACAACTAATTTCATATTTAAAAATAGTAAATACCAACAAATAATATTTGCAAGCTCTATAAGGGACATAAACCACTCCTTTTTGACATCAGGTTTAAATGCATGCATTATCTTATGACCTAACAAACCATGGTTTCTAAAAAAAAAAGTCTGGTTTAGTACTAAAGTAATCAATAAAGAATATTTTTTTTTTGCTAAATAGCCAGAGAAGTGTTTGTTATTTACTTTTGTTATCTTGAAACTAACTGTAAATACAGTTTCCTATCTTCTCTTGATCAGTTTTCTATCTACTATTACCTCTTGAACGTCTTTACTTGAATTTTCTAGTTCTAACCTTTATTACAATTAGTAATGCTTTATATAGCTTCAGAATTTAATCTGAAGCCTTCTTGCTATTCAAACACTCAACTTTTCTTAAATATATATCAAAGAATACCAAATGCCTCTATGAACTCTTTTTTTTTAAAAAAAAAAAAAAAAGCTTTATTGAGATATAGTTCACTTGAAATAAGATTCACTTGCTACAGTTCACTCATTTAAAGCAATGCATCTCTTAATTAGCTCAAATAGGCCATTCCACAAAGTACACATATTTCAAAACATCACGTACATGATACACATACAGTTTTTATGTGCCAATTCTATTTTCTCCACAGCTCCTTCTTAAAAACTGTCCACTTATTCTACTTGGTAATATATTTGTCCACCTATCTTATTTCTCACATTTAATTAAAAACTATTTGAAACTTGAGAATGAGCTGTATTCATCTGTGTCTTTCTTAACAACCTAGCCTTATTATGAAGAAAGTACTGAGCCATGAGTGGTGGGGCAGGCCTGTAACCCCAGTACTTGGGAGACTGAGACAGGATCACAGGTTTGAGGCCAGTCTTAGAAAGGCCAGTCTCAGAAACTTAGCGAGCACTTCAGCAACTTCATGAGACCCTGTTTCAAAATTTAAATATATATATATATATAATAAAAAGTACTGGGGGGTGTGGCTTAGAGATAGAATGACTTTGAGCTCAATTTCCAATACACCCTCCTCCCAAAAAGGAAAGTACTGAACAAATTGAAGAAACAGTATATATTCATTTTTAGGTAAAAATCTTAGGCAAGTTCTCCCTTTGCCCTTTGACTAAAGGTTAGAGGGGCAACCTGTAACTAAACCAGGATGTAAGAAGGAATTTTAACTGTTATTATCTGCTTCTATAAACTGCTTTGCTGTGCATGGTATGAGGAAGTTGTCTTGACCACAAGATAGCATCTAAGTAAGATATGTTGTCTGTCCTAAACAAACATCTGGCATTTGTGGAACAATTTAATGATTTTATAACCATAAAAACCTGACTTTTCTGTACCCCCAACTCCGTAACCAAGGGGTAAAAAAC
>PVLC010029992.1:15000-19818 GCA_004027655.1 Graphiurus murinus
CCAAGGAAAGAAAATTGATACGTAGGAAAACTGCAACAGTGGAAAATGACCACCAGTGACATAAACAATTGTAATTTCAAAAGTTCTAAAAGCCTTTTTGTTGTTGTTGCAGTAGACTTCATATAAAGAATGCACACCTATTTTAAATAGATATTAACAATTTTCCTAACAAATTACATTTGTGAGTAAAGATATATTTATTTAGTAAGCAATACAATGTAGCAAAAAATAAAAATAATAAAGTAACATTATATGTACTGATTGACAGGGAGCAATTTCCAAGGTCCTCCTTTAATTGAAAAAAAAAAAAATGTTGGGTGTGGTGCACACTTGTAATCCCAGTACTTGCGAGGCTGAGATAGGAGGATCACTGACCAATTCGCTGCCAGACTCAGCTACTTAGAGAGGCCCTCCACGACTTAGTGAGACCCTGTTTCAAAAGAAAGAATAAAAAATAGGGCTGGGGATATAGCTAGGAGGTAGAATGTCCAGTACTGAAGAAAAAAAAAAAAAAAAAAAATATATATATATATATTTGTTTTGTTTTGTTTGTTTTTTCAGCTAGCACTCTACCATTGAGCTACATCCCCAACCCTTTTTATTAAATTGTACTTTGCTCAGACTGGCCTCAAACTTGCCATCCTCCTGCCGTTGCCGCCTGAGAATGTGGGATTTCAGGAGTGCGCCACTACACCCGGCTCAATGAAGATTTCAGTTCTTTCTAAATTAAATCACCAACTTATTTCTTTTCGGAAATTCTCACAAGGATTTAAAAGACATATATTGGCAGAGCTTTGCTCTGGCAGACCTTAAAATGCATTATGAAGCTGTGAATATCTTTTAAGTACGTAAAGTGTCCTGGGGCTCAAGGGATAGTCTTGGCCTCTTCTTGCAGTTTGAATGGCTCTTGGAGAGATGTGATGTGGCCATTCAAACACATCATGTCCATCCTAGGAGAGCAGAAGAGCTTCTGGATCCGATCATGAGTGATCATGTATGAATGCCACAGAAACCCGCTGTGTGACAAGGTTCAAACCTTAGCAACGGCTCTGACACTTGTAGACCTCTAATATTCTCTCCTCCCCTTCCCTACATGGGGTCCACTACTCCCAAATACTCAGTGTGGGAGTTAAAGAGCTCCTGTTTAGATGCATCAAAGTCAGGCATGAGACGAGACTCAGTACTAATGTAATTAACTGTTTTATGTTCCTTTAGAGAATATGTTTTCAAATGCAGGTATTTTTCTTCTGGGGTTGGATAGATAGACAAGTACTGAATTATCTTTTTTGTTGATAGTACTCATTAAGCCAAAGAGTATGTACTAATTGCCACTTAAGTATTATAGTGTGCTTACAGGAGCCCTCTGGGGCATGTACAATCCAGGTATGCATGGCCTACGCATGATTCTGGGGGTAGTAAATACTAGGGATTCACCTGTACTTTACACTGTGTCTGCCTGCTCTTTCTCCAGTCAGCTCTGATTTGTATTTTGCTAGGTCATGGGGCTGATGTATATCTCCTGCTCCCTACCCAAACTACATCAAACCACAATGGATGCATGTGAAGAAGGAACTTGGGGACAACCTCAGAACAAGATTAACTGTCATCAACATACAAAAGGCTGTCAAAATGAAAACACCTAGCCGGGCGTGGTAATCCCAGCATTCGGGAGGCTGAGACCCGAGGATCCAGGTTCGCGGCCAGCCTCAGCTACCTAGTGAGGCACTCCGCAACTTAGTGAGACTCGGTTTCAAAATAAAAGAATAAAAAATAGGGCTGGGGGTATAGCTCGGAGGTAGAATGCCCCTGAGTTCAATCCCCAGTACTGCAAAAAAAAAAAAAAAAATGAAAACACCTATAGAATTTTGCAATTTGCAAAGCCCCATCACATATTTTCTTGATCCTTATAAGAACCTCATCAGAACCTCATCTGACATATACAGAGAGCTCAGAGATTAAATGGCTTGACCAAGAATAAACTAACAAGTCTCTAATTTGTGACATCAATCTCAATCCTCTCCTACCATGCCCGGTGCTATTTTCTCTAGACTATGACACCTACATAGTATTTTATATAATTTCTGAATATTCCATCAGGGACACTGAGAATTTCTGAAGAGCCAGATTTTTGCTGGATTTAAAGAGCTTTTCCACTGCTGAGATTATTCAACTATCCAACTGGCTAGCACAAGTAAAGACGAGTGGAAACGGTCAGGGTAAGGCTGGATGCCATCTGCTGAGCAGGATACTGCACTGGATGACCTTTAAGATTCTTTCCAACTCAGAGATTCCATGACTCTATGGTGATAACGATGCTGCTTCAGCCTGTTGCCAAGTAACATGCCTATTGTTTTTCCTGCCTGTCACACGCAGCATTGGCAATAACTATCGTTTTCCTCATACGCCATGACAAATTTATATCATAGTGTCAAATCAGCAGTTAGCATTCCGGAATACTCACATCTATTCTAAAAACACAGCCCAAATTTCATTTTAAAAGGTGTAAGAGGAAAATTCTTTCCATGAATGACATACCCTAAAGCAGTATCCCTAACTCCTTCCTCCTCCTTTTCCTTTCCAGCTTCTTCCATCACACCCTCCTCCATCTTCCACTGCTGTGCTGATTAACAGCATGACTCATTCATTCATCCACTCATCCTGAGAGCATCCACCCAGCCTGTGCACAGAGCGCTCTTCCAAGATAAGAAAATACAGGTCAAGCTTAGAATCCTACTTGCTATCCAGGTGGGCAGAGCAAGAAAGCAACTCATGTCAGCTCCACATGTATTTATTAAGCAGCTAATATCTAGTTCAGATCCACCACCACAGATGACAAAGTTAGTTTCAGCTCAATTGACTAACTCTAGGAGGTACGCCCTCCTCAAAGCACATGAAATTCACCACTCTTCAGAAGGTGCCCAGTGGCAAACCTAAACACATGCAGAATACAGGCAGAAACACACGCATATGTAAAAAATGTTTTGCTACTAATAGATATATTTAAATATACATAATATATTATATATATGTATATATATATATATTCTTAGTTTAAGAAAATTCAAGTCCATGTCAAAAGGTTTTGAGTAAAAGCACTATAAGTAATATTTGTATGCAATCTCAATAATTCCATCTTTCTATAAAATAATCATTAAAAATAGTAACTTTCAAGCAGTAAAATTTGCTAAAACCTTACCACATTAACAACTGTACTGATGTCTATCTAACTGAATAGATGTTCTCCAGTTATTACCATTTTTGTAAAACTGGTAAACTATTTAAAAAAAACTATTCAATATTTAAATTTTTTATTTTTTTTAATTTTGTTGATACTAGGAATTAGACCCAGAGGTATTCTACCTCCAAGCTACATCTCTAGCCCTTTTTTATTTTTTTGTTTTGAAACAGGGTCTCACTAGGTTTCTGAGAGTCTTGCTAAGTTGCTCTTGTGATCTTCCTATCTCAGTCTACCAAGTACGGAAATTACAGGAAGGTGCCATCACACCCAGGTAATTATTTTTAATTAAGTATTTTAGAGTTTTTACTATTTGTTACAGTAGGATTTAAGATCTGAAGTGAAAATCTTATTGAGCACTTACATAAAAATTAAAAGCAGTAGAATATTACTGATCAATGTTTTAATGCTATATTTCACTATTAGTGACAATGATAACTTTAAACTTCAGAGTTTACAAAACACTTGCATACAAGACTTTATTTGAGCTCTGTGAGGGTTAAGTCTAGGAATGAACTGCTATTATTATTCCTACTTTACTGAAGAAGTATTAAATTTAAAAGGCTTATGATACCCTGGACCATGAGTGTTTGACCTGGTACTCAGCATCACAAAGCTATGTCCAGAGTTCAGTTCCCTGCTTTCATATGAGGCTGCCTTTGCAGCTTTGCAGGATTTTAAATAGACCACCTCATGCTGGGGAGTCCTGTGAGTAATTTACATTGTTCCAACAAGGCAACTGTCAATATAAGAGGCAATATGACCATTATTAAAGTTTAGTTGATAACAAAAAGTGCTCTTTCCTTCATTTATCAAGCTTTTTTTTTTTTAATCACACATTCATTTTAAAAGTTCTGTTGTCTCATGTTGTACTTCTACACTTCTACGTAGGATAAATAACAAATAACTTACTCTATTGCAATTCATTCACTGATGACTCAGTATAAAATTCTTAGTAATATAAGCATACAAGTATAAGCATGTTCAGAACTCGGCATACTCAGCATGGTTCCCTCTGAAGAAAAGAGGGAAAAAATAATTTCAAATGAAAGAGCATAATAATTTGTATAAGACATCCACATGATATTAGCCTGTGTGCACTGAACTTTCATTAAGGGCTATTCATGTCAATTTTTTTAATATGCCAGAAAATATTTTGATACCTGTCATTTTTAGGGTTCCTATTAGACAATTTGGGACAAATTCTTGAGGTTTAAATACTTAGGAACTAAGAACTAAAGTTGACGCTCACATTCACTTTCTACAAAATGAAAGTCATCCAACTCATGACTTACCCTGTTTAAAATAATTTTTAAAAAGCTAAAATATCATAGTCACACAAATGGTGAGTCAAAGGCTCATCCATTTACTCAAACTGCCCCATACTTGTACACACAGTTATTGTTGCTTACCAAGTGTTTCTGGCTCCCTGTTTGTGAACACATGGTAAGAGTGTAGGATTTTTCTCCTTTAAGATCATGTGAGTGCATGTGAATTGCTTTTCAACGGAATGTGAGCAGAAGCTAAGGCCAGTACGCAATTCATTGTATTCTCTTCCCTCTGTTAAAGCACCATGAAAGCAT
>PVLC010029993.1:0-19803 GCA_004027655.1 Graphiurus murinus
ACCCGGCTTATTCTTTCAACTTCTATATTTGCGTGTTTTATAATAAAATGTTGAGGAAAACAATTTTCAAGAAGTTATAAACTATGATCATCTTAATAAATAATACTCATGCTACTTTTTAAAATTTGTTTGTTTGTGTGTGTGTATGTATGTATGTGCATGTGTGGTACTAGAGATTGAACCCAGGGGCAATTTACCTCCAAGTTAAAATTCAGGCCCCTTTTTATTTTTTGTTTTGAAACAGGATCTTGCTAGGTTGCTGAGAATCTCAGCAAATTGCTGAGGCTATTCTTGAACCTGTTATCTTCCTGTCTCAGGGATTACAGGCATGCACCACTGTACCCAGCTAGCTAAGTAAAATTTAAAGGCAAATTTTGGCCTGGAAAAAACATGCCAAACTCCAATAACAAGAGGTTTATTCTCAAAATATATAACTATCACTGAACAACGATTGGTTCTCCATTTTAGAAAGGGGAAAAAAGAATATACAAAAGATAAAATGGAGAATGAATAAATGAAAAAGAAGCAAACTTAATAAAAAACATGCCAATTAATGCGTGAAATTTTCCTTAGGGTTTATTAAACATTAAACCTAAAATATTACTTTGGTTTTATATACAATGGGATGCTTTCTGAGTAGAAGAGAAAACAACAGAATTTAAATCAGCAAGATTTCGAGATCTATGTCATGAACTTTAAGAAACTTTATTCCCTTTGACTTAGTAATCACACTTTTAGAAATGACTTCTAACAAAATAAAGATGCAGTCAGAGATTTATAAGATCAACTCAATTCTCTTTATAATAACAAAAACAAAAGGAAACAAATTAACTAATAATAGAAATAATAGAACATTTAAATAAACAACAGAACTGTTTTTTGTTTGTTTGTTTTTGCGGTGTTGGGGATTGAACCCAGGGGCATTCTACCTCCAAGCTACACCCCCAGTCCTATTTTTTATTCTTTATTTTGAAACAGGGTCAAACTAAATTGCAGAGAGCCCCACTAAGTAGATGAGGCTGGCCATAAACCCGGATCCTCCCAAATACGGGATTACAAGTGTGCGCCACCACACCCGGCTCACAACAGAACTGTTATAATAAGAAAAATAAGCAATTATTAACTATTATTTTTATAAAGATCTGAAAACATGTGTAATGCAAATGATATTAAAAGAAGCCTTCTATATATAATCATGGCAATGAAAATGAAAAATATATATTTCTAGGAAAAGATAGACATATTTAAAAACAGTTGTAGTGATTTTCATTAGATGGTTTCTGAGACTTTATCGTGTTTTGCTCTGTCAACATGCACTATGCTTAATTTCTAAATGTTATTTTCAACAAAACACACATAACCAGTGAACTTGGAGAAGATTATAAAATCTTCAGCCCCGTTACTTATTATGTTATCACGGCAAATATAATACCCCGTTTAGTGAGGGCACAGGGGCATTTAAGATCTATTGTTCCATATTTAGTACAACTGAGGTACGTTAGAGAGAGGTGAGAAGTTTTCCACTGCTACTGATACAGTGTGGAGGTCACAGATCTGTAGTGTACACAGTCCACGCAGGAGGTCAGGCAGGCTAATGAAGAAAAGTCTCCTCTCTGCTAGTGTCGACAGGAAGGGTGATCAAGATGAGGGCTCTTATGCCCAACCCCATGCACTTTCTACACTTTTTCAAATCTTGCTGGAATTTTAGAGATGAATAAATGATGTAATGTGGCTCATACTGCACTCTAATATGTATATGAGAGAGAGAGAGACAGAGAGAGAGACAGAGACAGATGGAGAGAGAATCACAAGTTAGATATTATGATCCTCATTCCCCATTCTCTTTCTGAGCAAACTGAATCTTCTAGACACTTGGTCACTTTTTTATGCTCACTAATCCATGTATGTCAAAATTAGGACTGGCAATTATCATTTTTATTATTTTTACACTATCCCAGGTTAGCTGTAGGAATACTAATCAAAGGGAAATTGGAAAACAAATGTATTATTCTTTGGTTTTTATTTCTAAAGCTATGAATGCTTTAATCATGAGGATGATTATAATCAAAGCATAATATTGAGATGAAGTACATTACATTAGTCTGTAAGGTGCGGTTACATCCCTTTAGGAACACTCTGCTAGTTGTTGAAAGGAAGTTTCACTGTCTTGCCTAATGGTGAGAATTGCAGGATGTACAAGGGGTTGCTCTTGGGATTCTCCTTAGAAGATCTGACAGTGCTCTGGAATGTATTGTCTTTACAAGTGCCTTAAATAAGTCTTATGCTTTATGTAGTCTTCTGCCTACACAGTCTATGCTTGGATTGTGTAGGGAAAAAATGTGTCTCTAGTGAATTGATTTCAAACTGTAGGCACATCTCTGTCTCCTGAGAACTTAAAATTGAAGATGTTCTTCCAAAGAGTCTAGGATATGGCCCAGGAATGTGCATACTGAATGTACTCTAGGTAATTCAGATACATTTGGTTCCTGTAATGCCTTTAAGAATCATACTTTAATTTTTATAAAGCATTTGCTATAGATGATAAAGGGGAATTAACTGCATTTAAAATCCCTCCTTTGTATCCACAAAGGAGGAGGGGCAGAACTAAAAACAATAACATCTGTAAAAATGAAAACTAATAAGGGATGGAGATGGAATTCACAAGGAGAAAGATATATAGGTGGATAATTCCCAGAGAAGATGTATCCTTTATTCTGGTTAATGAGGAATGTATATGATTAACATGGTGAGTAGGGAAATGAGAAACTTTCCCAATTGAAGGGAGAGGAACAGGAACAGAAGTCGAAAACAAGAAGACATTAGAATGGGAAGAGGGTAGAAATATATTTGGAGAGGAAGCATGGGTCCTCCTGACAACCATATCACTGAACTTCTCATCTTGGAACTTTGAAGGGAGATGGGCAGTGGGGAGCCAGTGATAGGACATAATGGACTGTACTCTTCTATGATGGATTGCAGTACATACATTGACCTTTCAAAGTCTTAAAGACCTTTCAAATTAGAATTGACATATACTAGATAAACTGGTTATTGAGCACTTAAATCCCCTCCTCAAGTTATATCAGCCTCGGTTGATGGATTGCAGCTTTGTACTGTCTTCTTAAGCTGCTCTGTGGACATCATAAGCTTAAGTATGGAGGAGGCAAAAGAAGAAGCTGCAGTTGGAAAATTTGAGATAGTATGGATTAAAATGCAGATTTCAGGGCTTCATGTCAGATCTACAGATTTCTCAAGGATCAAAATTAAGACAGTGTTCTCAGACATATTTATTCTTAAATGGAGCACTAAGTCTATATTTAGATTTACACAATGTGATCCCAAACTTTACATGCATATACGCAGGCATGCATACAGAAATCTACAGGTAATAATTTATATCAGGCTTTACAAGCCACAACAATAAGGAATTTCCAAAATGAATAGTCTCTTCATGTCCTTTTAATACTTCTCTGCTTCAGATTGTTGTAGGGTATTTTAATTTGAGGGGAATTATTGAGGCCTATGTGTTTTGAGACCATAACCCTGAAAGAACACTTAACAGGCTGGACTAGCAGTCATTTCATCTATTTATGAAGGGTAAGGTTTTATCCTAACATATGCTGAAAGGCTAAAACAGATCATCTTTATGATGTTCACTGTTTATAATAGCATTGCTCATATAAAAAGATACAGATAATTAATCATGACTATATTAATTAATCTCTCAAAGAGATATCAGCATGCACAACTGTGGATTTAAAAAGATGCATATTGATGTTAGCTGAATGAGTCAGTAAGTATATGTGACGGAAAGGGACATTTGAAAGAAAAAAGGATTCCATACCCTGAGGGATCACTTCTTATTTGGTAACCCAGACCTTAGGGGTGTGTGTGTGTGTGTGTGTGTGTGTGTTTATACCTGAAGACTTAGCTGTAAGATCTATCTGGAAATTAATCATTATCCACTATTTTATTGAGATGTTTTGCTTAGTAGCTAATAGAAATGTAGAATTTGTTAGAAATGTATTTAACTTACATGCAATAAATATGCTAAGTAACAAAATCCTCATCAATATCATTTGGGTGCTCATGGAAATGAATCCTTGAGTAAAAGGAGGAGAAGAATTGCTGGACCAAGTTTGTGCCATTATAATTTCAACCTGTGACAGTTGTCACTAGGACTTCCATGTCTAATGAAAATGTTCTGGGAGATTACAGTATAAATCTTTGCCGCAATGAGGTAGAAGGAGGCCAAGAGGTGGGTGTAACATCCCATTTGGCACAAGAGATGTGTTCTGTTTGGAAATGGGATGTTCACACCGTCAACATCAGCACACGTTTGTGCTTCCCTCTGAGCCATTATCAGATAAGTGGTAAGTGATGGCCACAGGGAAGAAAAAGAAAAAGTTCCTCAGAAAATAATGTTTGTGAATTTAAAATTCCTGGGGAAAATGTGAAACATCTACTGAAATATGTCGCTTACTGCTTTATCATAAAAGATTATTGTCCCACAGTAAAGACAACATATGTGAAAATATGAGGGCCTGAAATGCCTATAAAAGCCTTCCTGACTTGTGGTGATGCTGTTTATTGTCTGAACCTGCATTAAGCAACTTAAAATAACCAAGCCTCATCCCAGTATAAGACCTACTACATGTTCATAATGAACTGTACAGGGCCTGTGGGGCTTTTAGGCAAAGCAAACACAACTGTTTACAATGCTTGCTTCTGAACCACTACTTTTGTGTTTATTTATCCATCACAGATGTTATGGCTCATTGAGAACCAAATGGTTTGTATAGGTGGCCATGTTTTCATGGTCAAAACAGCTCATGCAGAGCTACAAATGTTCATCCCACTAATGCTCTCTCTGTCAGAGGAAGAATGGAGTTTAGGTCAGCACATGCAGAGGAACTACAACATAGGAGAGGTATTAGAAAAGACACAGGCCCTGGCCTCATTTTAAGTGAAGAACCAAGTGGAATTGCATTTTGAGGTGTTTAATTAAAGGGAAATAATCAGTCCAGCAAAATAGCCAGACCATGGCATTATTGAGATAACTCTAATATCTCTCAAGCCAGACTGACAGATATGGCTAGACATGTAACTTCCCACATCACATGCATTTATAGACTTTGTAGATATCAATAGTCAGAAGCTTCCTTTTGCCCAGCTCAGTGGCTAAAAGAAAAATGCTGGGAAACTTGAAAACAGGTATCTTCTACCTGCTTTCTCCCCCATTTTTACTTGCAGTTCATATCACTTATTTCTATGCAGGCACATCTTTTCTTCGGATCCTTGAATGATACTCACCAATTCTTCACTCCTCCAAGCTAGAATACTTCAATTTTTAGTTTTATAACTTTAGTACATTTTTCTTCCTTCAACTCATTGTTAACAATGTAATTCAAATTTTAAAACTTTCTTCAAAGCACCATGATTTCACATTTAAGAAGTACCTTCAGGTGGATGTCATCAAGTCAGTTTTAATGTGCCTGTCAGGACGAGCACATTAAACTGAGCTCAAGCCCCTTTGTTCCAACTTGCTTTAACAAGCCAGCAGAAATTATACATCAAGGCATCTCTGTGTTAAGAGTTTATTCTTGTACAGAGAAAGAAATTTTTCCAGCAGCCAATCTGAGATTTATGTGCTTGGTTCTATTAAAATTTGTTTTTGTCTTTTTATTTTTTAAGAATTATCTTATGGAAGCATCAGTGACCACCAATTATTGCCCTCACGTCATTCTTCCAGCATGTGGCCTATTCCTTGAACCTACAACATGCTATGTTCTTTCTAGCAGAGCCTTCAAACATGTTTGTTTCTTCTTGGAATTATATTACCAACTCCTCTTCACGAGATCCTTTATAAAATTGAAACCATTTACTGATTACCATTTCCCACCAGGTCTTCCATCACCATCCTAGCCAATTAACGTCCTTATCCATTAGTCTCTGTTCCAGTATCCTCTTACTATTCCCATAGCATGCATGTAGTTAAATTTGCACATGCTTAAATTTGCTTTGCACTTTTGATACTGCGAATACTTAAATTTGCTTTGCATTTTCCTGCATACCCTCCCCTGATTATTATACCTGCACTGCATGCCTGGTGCACAGTAAACAAATGAACAAATGACCTAATTCCTGGGCCTGTGTCACTCTTTCACTAATCTTTTTGGTCTTCTTTAGCAAGTAGCCTCATAAAATACAATTAAACTATTAGAAATTAAAATTTGAAACTATGTATTCGTACACCTCTGTCAGTTAGAATAAAAGTAATAATGAGGATGTGGACTAACATTTATTGTTTGCTTTATGCTATCTAGTTTATATGGTTGGATCCTCATTAGTTACAGCAAATGAAGAAGAATGCACATATTTTTAAATTTAAAAAAATATAATTCTCTGTAGTATCATTTTTCTTTTTTAATATATATTTTATTGGTCCATTGTAACTATGCATCTTATTGAGGTTTAGTGTGACAGAAACATACATGCACATACACCTGGTGTATTTCCTTCCAGATCCCATCCTGCTCCCTCCCCTACCTATTTGTGATATTGAAATTAGTATTGGTAGTTCACAAATGTACATAGGATTGTTGAACTGTTTCCTTCAAGTCATCCCTTTCCCTTCTCACATCCCTCTTCATATTTCCTTTTACTATTCTATTGTTACCTCTCCTCAGTTTTGCTCTAGACTCTACATAGGACTTTTCACTTTCTGAGACTGGCTATTATCACTCAGCATAATATTCTCTAGTTCCATCTATTTTCCTGCAACTATATAATGTTTCTTTATAGATGAGTAAAATTCTATTGTGTATATATACCACAGTTTTGCAATCCATTCATCTGGTAACAGACAGGTTGGTTCCATAGTGGAGTTACTGTGAATTGTGCTACTATGAACATGGATATGCATATATCACTGTAATATTCTGACTAGAATTTTACCCAAGAATAGTACAGTTGGGTCATATAGTGGTTTAAAGTCCAATCTTCTGAAGAACCTCCAAACTGATCTCCATAATGACTGTATTAATATTGCAATCCCATCAACAGTGTATAAGAATTTCTATTTCCCCACATTCTTGCCAGCATTTATCATTATTTTTATTTTTGATGATTGGCATTCTAACTGGAATTAGATGCAATCTCAGCATAATTTTGACTTGAATTTCCTTTGCTAATGATATTTAACATTTTTCATGTATTTATTAGTCATTTGTATTTCTTCCTTTGAGAAGTACTTATTCAGTTCAATAGCCCGTTTTTTATTGAGTCACTTATTTTTTAGTGTTAAGTTTTGAAGCTTTTGAAGCATAAGCTTCCAGGTCCTCATTTGCATTGACTTCTTCAAAGGCCCAGGGAAGGGAGATGTCTGAGCTGTGTGCCTGTGGTCCTTTATAATATAAACTTTTTCAAAAAGAAATACTTTGCCCCAATTATATAAGCAGCAGGCCCCTTGAAATCTGGAATTGTCCCTGGAAAGACATTTAGAATCTCTACTGTTTAGAGGAAGAAACTAAAACACAATTCAAGGGGGAAAGATAGAGGAAAAGATGTAGCAGAGTTTGGAACCCTGCCCATATAACTCCAGAAATTATTATTTGAACCATTCTGTTACATAGTAGGCAGCATGTGAATGCAAATGAACCAAAAATAAGGCCCAACAATACAGGCCTGAATTTTCTGCTAACATTCTTCTTTTTTTTTTTTTTAAAGAGCTTATTTGTGTTGCTCAGTGGATTTTAAATACTTGGAATGAAGAACTGATGTGCCCTCATTATATTTGCCCAATATTGACTTCTATTTTCTAGGGTACCTTGCTGAGAATGTTGACTGGTAGTGCTACTATATGCCCCTCTTTGATTTAACAAGTCAGGTGCTTGGTGATTTTCCTCAGTTACTGAAAAGGTCAGATATCTTTGCTTACCATATTCATCTTCAAATCCCTGTAAGGGAGGGTGGCAGTATCATAGGTCAATGTTCTGTTATGTAACAGCCTTATAAGTTTGCTGCTGGATTGCAAGATAGGAAAAATACAAACAAAAAGCTGTAAAAAAAAAAAACAAGTCCAACAAAAACACATGAATAAAAACTCTTATCACTAGCTGCTTTTCAGTATATTTGACCTTTTCTCCAGCAGTAAAGTGAGGATAACACCCATGCTCATTCATCTCATTGGTTATTTTTTACATAAATAATACAATAGATATAATAGTATTAAGTGAGTGCAGGAATCATTATATTAACAACAAGTGGTTGAAAACTCTCTAAAAAATATCCACATCTTTCATAATAGATATTGGCTACAGTAAATGAGTTTAGCTGGTTAGACCAACTAGTTCAAAGGTGTTAGAATAAAAAAAAAAACACCTCAAATTTCAGTATAGTTAGTTTAGGTTAATAAAGATACTTAGTATATTTATTTCATGAAAATTAGTGTGTCATAACCAAATATGGTAACCCCAGAATCTTCTTAAAAATGTAGTGCTGGCCACAAAGAGAGGCAAGAATCTTTGTGCAGTGTTCTCATTGTCTATCCTCACTTCTACAAAAAAGAACCAGAGGCTCATTCATTAATTTACAAACCCATTCAACAAATACATTTTAGGAGCTACTGCTAAGTGCTTGACTTTCTTTATGTCCCAGGGACATAGTGGTAAGCAAAATGAACCACATTCCTTCCATCACGAAAATTACAGTCTAGCAGAACAGAAATTCATCAAATAATCATACTAATGAATTCATTATTTCAAATGAAATTAAGTTCTTTGAAAGACAGAAATGTGGTACTGTAAGAATTGATAACATAGCATATAACTTAGAGGTCAGTAAATGTTTCCCTAAGGAATTGCATGGTCAGCTGAAATGCTAATGATCAGGGTTTGACTGGGAAAGGAAAAGGTTAGGGAGCATTCTATGCAGAGAAACAGCATAGACAATGTGGAGCATTTCAGCCACAGAAAGACATCCAGCATCCCTGATATGATGAAAGCCAGCAGGGTATATGCTTTAGAATAAGAATGAAGAGAGACCAAGAGACAACTGGGAAGTAATGTCTAGTTTTTTCCAAGGATTTCAGTCTTTACCATAAGAAAGATTGGAAGTCATTGAAATATTTTAGGGTGTGGTGGTATGGTGAATCATTAATCATTTGATTTGTGATTTAAAGTATCTAATTTCATTTACAAAATGACTTGGATGGGGCCAGATGAATAAATGGAGACCCAGTATAAGACTATTGCAAAAAAAGATGCCAATAACTTGAACTGAGTTATTAGCAAGTTTTACAGAAAAATATTGCCAAATTCAAGGGTTACCTATTATTTGGTGTGAAATGAGGTGTGGAGAAGGAAGGATGGAGATGTCTTCCATATCTCAAATATGTAAATTTTGCTGAAGCATTTAAATTTTATTGTTCTACAAAGAGTGGAAATTTATTGATGAGTCTGCTTTCTTCACTACATTGCTTCATTAATTTAATAGGTTGTGTTTCTCTACCCATGTGTGTACCAGTTGGATGCATGTGGTCCCAGCCCTTGACAAGCTCACAGTTGTATTGGGTCATCATCTTCAAAATAGTCACATTTGTGTTCCAAGAAAGGTGGAAAAAACTCTGTTTTGTGTGGACAAGATAGCTATTTATTCTACTGGTGGAATACATATTTTCAGAGCAAGTTCAATATCAGTTCTTTTTTTTTTTTTCCAGAAGAGCCAAAAAATGTTCTTATATTGTGGAAAACTCAGCTATCATTATTGTCTTGAGAAAAGTGGCCAATTTTTTGTGGTTTATTTCATAGAAAGGCATGGCTGGATATAAGAATGATTATAGAGGTGTAACGCACCTACAATCAAATTCCAGGCTCATGTGGAAGTAAGATACCACAAAGCAATAAGACTTTCTTTATCACTATTCCTGATAAGGAAGCAAATTTCTATTTAGCTCTAAAAATGCAGGTGCTTCTTGCTTGGTTTTGATTATTTCTGGAAACATACAAAACTGTATTTACTGGGAGTTTTCATGCTTTCCTATTCCTTGCTAGTGATTTGTTCTGACAACTAAAGATATATAGTTGGATGTTTTCTACGGGACAGTTTCTTGTAAGAAGAGTTTCCAATCTTTATACACAATATGATGTTACTATACTGAGTACAAACTAAATACAGACTACCAATAACAATGAACCAAGTTGTCAAAGACTAGAGTGCATTTCATCTTTTTTTTTTTTTTTTTGGTATATATATATTTTTTTTTTTTTTTTTTTTTTTTTTTTTTTTTTTTTTTTTTTGCGGTACGGGGGATTGAACTCAGGGGAATTCTACCTCCGAGCTATACCCCCAGCCCTATTTTTTATTCTTTATTTTGAAACCGAGTCTCACTAAGTTGCAGAGTGCCTCGCTAGGTAGCTGAGGCTGGCCGCGAACCCGGATCCTCCGGTCTCAGCCTCCCGAATGCTGGGATTACAAGCGTGCGCCACCACGCTCGGCTTTTTTTGGTATACTTTTATTGGTGCTTTGGAATCCCACATCATGATGTTGTTCAGAGTGATAGGGACATACATACACACAGCACTTGGTGAGAATTTTCTCCCCCTACCTTTAGATTTATAAATGCCTTTAGTAAGAAAAAAATATTTTTATTTACAAACCTGGATGTGGTTGGTGATTTTGGAAGACAGCTGTATGTGTCACCAAAACACAGCTGGGATGTGCTGAAATAAATGTCAAAAGACACTGTCTTGTTGCTTTTTTAAACAAACACTTATGTTTTATATTTGGCAAAATGAACCTTTCTATTGTAAATGGGTTTCAATTATTTGTAAGATTCAAATCAATAAGTATTCAACATAATTCATAATCTTGGTCAGGGAGGAAGATTTGGGAAATAAATGAAATGTAATTTGGCCTCTGTCCTGACGGAACAGCTGTTTAAATGAAAATCACTTAAGTAACAGGTAAAATATTAAAGATAAACATCACTTGTTTGTTCAAAAATAAAATATGCTCATAATTAACTAAAATAAATCAAACTTCTGACTAATAATATTTATTTCTATGTGCATTAAAGGGTTTTAAAAATAAATTAAATATGCATTTCCCATGATGGGGTTAATTGTACTAGTATAAGCTCTTATTTTAAAGAATATCCTTCAATAACCATTTCTGTATTATAGTACTATAATATCCAATATAATTCATGGTTGTTGGCTCTTATTAATATTGCCTATCAGATGTGGACGTAATAAAATCGGTTTAGATTAAACCCACTTTATAATGGGTGCTTCCATAAGTCACTATATGCTTAGCAATTATCTTTTATTTGAAGATCTATACAATATTGAATATCTCCAATTAAATTACACTTTTCCTCAATGCCATTTTTATGACAGTCTGCTACTTTATTTGATCTATTTTTATCTATTGGCATTCTGTTCTTTTAAAAAAATTCTTTTTGGTCTTTTGCATCTACCCAATTTTTGGAGGTAAACTAGGTAGACCAGCCTGATCTCTAATTTTTCACTTCTATTAATGGAATGTGTATTAATGATCTTGCATAATACAATTTGATATATTTAACTAAACATAAACAAGTAAATAGGGTGTACAGTTAACTGCAAAATTAGAACAAAGTCAGATCATAAAATATAAATGACACAATAATGAAAATGTTTCATGTTTCTGATATTATATGGTTAATAATGAAGCACCTTTCATCAGCATATTATCACTTAATAAAATAAAAATATTTGCCAAATAGAAAATAAATCTTTAAATGAAGACATAGGAGGTGAGTATGAGATAGCAAGTACTCTACTATATCTCTTTTCTATAGCTAAAAAATATCCAGGTAGGAAATAGTGATTTTCTACTTTTTATGAGGTTAGAATTAACTTCTAAATATTTCAGAAAACTCGTAACCCTAAGATATCTTCTACTTTTATTTGAATCAAAAATAATGTTATTAATAAATTGTTAGCATTAGATCTGATAAGAAAATTATGTAACTATCTTTCCCTTGGAGAAATATATAAAGGAACAAAGTAGATTTGTCTTGTAAAAGGAATAAAAATGGCCATTTAATGTTGTCAAAGTTAGGAGACAGAAAATATTTCCAATTCTCAATACCATTTAAAATATTAGTAAAACCAAATAAAATGATAATACTAAGAAGCCATAAATTGGCATTATGCAAGAAATTACTTTGTATTTTGAAATAAGCTTATTCATAAAAACATCACAAATAATGAATTTTCATGGTTTTAACTATTACTTTAAATTTTTAAGGTCTTTTTTTTCTTCAGTTTTTCTGCATAACACTCAAATGATGTAGCTGGTATTTAGTTTCATTTTGCTTTTTTCTTGTTTTTAACTTAATATATTCTGTATCATCATGGCCTTGCAATTGTTTTTATTACACGTTTCTGCAACTCAAAGAATTAAATATCTCATTCTCTTGTGTACTTGATATGTATGTGCTTGTATGTATGTGGTGTATATAGATGATTAACCTAATTATTTGTCTCATTTTTTTTTCAGTTGAATCAATCATTTTATTTTCGAAGTTTTGGAGAAATTTTACTGGCACATTATGATTATACATCATAGTAATATTCAACATGATACATTCATATATTCATATATCTCTTGGTATGTTTCTCTTAGCTTCCGCCCCCTCTCCTCCATTTCCCTCTTCTTCCTTCTCTGTACATGCTAGTGAGATTGTTAGTGATACTTTCATATATGGACATATTATTATTTGGTCTGTTTCTTTCCTCAAACCTCTTTTTATTTTCCTCCCTTCCTCCTTCTCCTGAAACCCTTTCACTATCCTACTGGTCTGTCTCTATATTTTCATGAAGTCCTTTTTCTCTCCTATTTTCTCTCTAGCTTCTGCATATGAAAGAAAACATACCACCCTTGATTTTCTCAGACTGGGAGATCTCACTTAGCATAATGTTCTCTAGTTCCATCCATTTTCCTACAAATACAATAATTTTATTCTTCCTTATGGGTGAATAAAACTCCATTGAGTGTATGTGTGTATAAACACATTTTCCTTATCTATTCACCTATTGAAGGACACATAAGTTGGTCCAATAATTTGGTTATTGTGAATTGCGCTGCTCTAATAATGGGTGTGCATATATCACTATAGTATTATAACTTTAATTATTTTGGAAAGTTACTCAAGTCATATGGTGATTCCATTCCTAGTCTTTTGAGGAACATTCATACTGATTTCCATTGTGTTTGCACTAATTTACAATCCCACCAACAGTGTACAAGTGTTCCCTTTCCCCCACATCCTGGCCAGCATTTATTATTGTTTGTATTCCTGATTATTGAAATTCTATTTAGAGTTCAATGAAATCTCAATGTAGTTTCAATTTGCATTTCCCTGATTGCTGATGATATTGAATATTTTTTCATGCATTTGTTCATCATTTATAATTCTTTTTTAGAGAAGCTCCTATTCAGTTCAATTGCTCATTTTTAATTGGGCTTTTTTTCTTTTTTGCATTAAGTTTTTTAATAATGTGTTTATTGGTATATTATAGTCTTACATCATAATGTAAATCATGTAGATAGTTACATACATGCACACAGTACTTGGTGCCCCCCCACCTCCCTATTTTCCTCCTTATCAATACAAAGTACTGAGATTGATGTTGTTATATTCACATATGTACACACAGTCAATGGTAGTATTTCCATTAATGAACCTCAATCTTCCCCTTCCCCTACTCTTAGACCACCTCCCTGGCTCCACTGAGATTTAGTCTCCATTACTGTAAAACCTCTGGTGTGCCAATTACTCCCTAGCTTGCACATATTAAATATATATGCACATATACATACATGACCCTTCACTTTCTATGAGTGGCTCATCTCACTTAACGTAATGTTCTCCAGGTCCTTCCATTTTCTTGAAAATGACATAATTTTGTTCTTCGAGTTCTTCATGTATTCTATATACTAGTCAGAAGAATATCTAGCAAAAACTTCTTGCCCATTCTGTAGCCTCTCTATGCTCTTGTTTCCTTTGCTATTCAGAAACATTGTAGTTTGACACTATCCCATGTATTGATCCTTAGTTTTATTTCCTGAGCTTTAGTGATATTATTGAGGAAGTTTCTGCCAATGCCTATATGTTGGGTAGTTGGTCCTGTATAATTGAAAACTTCTAGTTTCTAATTTTATTTTTAGGTCTTTGATCCATTTAGAGTTGATTTTTGTACAGCATGACAGGGGTCTAGTTTCATTCTTCTATAAATGGATATCCAGTTTTTATAGCACCATTTATGGAAAAGCTATCTTTTCTCCAAAGTATATTTTTGGTACCTTTGTCAAAAAAAATAAGCTGATTTTAAGTGTGTAAATTTGTGTCTGTATATTCTATTCTATTTCATTGGTCTATGAGTCTATGTTTACTCAAGTACCCTCTTGTTTTGTTACTGTAGCTTTGTAATATAATTTGAAATCAGGTATTGTGATGTCTCTAGCATAGTTTTATTGCTCATAATTGCCTTGGCTATTATGAGTCTTTTGTTATTCCATGTGAATTTTGGGACCAATTTTTCTAGTTCTGTAAAGAATGACATTGTGTTTTGCTAGAGATTGCATTGAATCTGTATTTCTTTTGGTAGTATGGTCATTCTCTTTCTTATATATACTTTATAGTATGTATATTGACAATGTTTATTCTGCCTCTCCAAGAACATGGGAGGTCTTTCCATCTTCTAAAGTCTCTTCTTCAAACTCTTCCTTCAGTGTTGTATAATTGTCATTGTAGAAGTATTTTACCTCTTTGGTTAGACTTTTTACTGAGTAATTTTGAGGCTATTTTGAATGGAATTGTTATGCAGATTTTATTCTTCAGTGGCTTCATTATTAATGTGTAGGAAATCTATTGATTTTTATGAATTGATTTTGTATCTGACCACTTTTCTGAATTTATTTAGCAGCTCTGTGGGGGGGGACTCTCATTGAGTTTTTTTCGTGTCTTCTCAGTATAAGATCATGTCATCTGACTGCATGTTTTTAAGTGATTTTTTTAATACTGAAAAAAGAAGGAAAGAAAAACTTAAATTTTACTTAAACAGACATTCAATGTGGTCAAGTCTGATCTTATTTTTAATCTGAATCTTTTAACTTCTTATGAACCTATAACTCTAACTGCAGTTATCTGAATGCAATTGTCTTGATCATTTTATTGGATAAGCATCTCTTGAACTTCCTCTTTCCCAGTACCCAATCTAATTCTATTTATTGTTTTTTGTCTCACTTCTCTTTCACTAGGTATGTTTTTTCCTGGATTAATATATTCCATTTTAAAGAAATAAGAATGTTTATAGAATCTTTAGTTCTATAGGAACATAAAGGTGTCCAGCTTTCCTCACTCATTTTAAGAGTCCTGACCAATACTTGTATTACAAAGAACAAGTTGACAATAGGTTATTATAACTAATTTATTTAATTGAAAAATTCTATGTCACAGAGCCTTCAGAAGTAAAGATCCAAATACTCAGGGATAAGGATTTAATGCTTAGTTTAAATGAAGAACCAACTGTCTGAAATGTGATTAGACAAAAGAGTATGATCCAATGGTCATAGAAAGAGTTGGGGAAGCCCAGCAAGGCTTGTGCACGCAAAGTCTCTTTGTCCTTTCTGAAATTCCTTCTTCGTGGGGCAAGACCTCTCTGGAATGAGGATTTTCAGGGGAGAATATAAAAGAGTACAATGGCCTTGGTTTGCTTTATGGTTTACTTTGAAGGAGAGGAGTTCCAGTTTTTATAACCGTCTTGGAAAAGAGGAATTTGGATTTCTATTACTTGCTTTGGAGGATAAAGAGGGCCAGAAGACAGAAGGATGGAAGAAGACTAAAAGACTTTGTTTCTGAGGTACCTCCAATCTGCTTCAGCTCAAAGTTCTCAGCATGCTATAGCACCATACTTTGGGCCCCAACAGTACAAATTGCAAACAAACAAAAATGCTAACGGAAAACTAAAACATTAAGCTGAATCTGAGTTAAAAGAAGGGTAAAACAGAAAGACAAAGCTAATAAAATGTTTTAAAAACACAAAAAATAAAGCCAAATCTCAGGACTATCAAACATTTTTAAATGAAAATAATTTTTAATCAAATTTTTTTTTATTTTTAGTATGCTTTAATATATATTAATATTATCATTACAAGGAAACTTATAGTATCTGCTTTAAGTTTTCAAGTTTTTGTTTTTTTGTTTATTCCTAATAAGACTAAACCCTGCATAGTAAGAATAGAACCAGTAGGGAAGATGTTCAGAAAATAAATACAAGGAAAACTATGCTTCCCCTACCCTTATAGTATGTCTTTTTGATCCTTTCATTTCAAATAAAAAATACTTCCGAGTCTCTGTGGAATTGCACCTTACCAGACACAAAGGATCTACCTTTTCATACCCTGCTTTTATGTCCTCATGGGATCCAGCACAAGTCCCAACAGAGCATCCTTCTTCTCAGACAGCATCCCTGTGCCAGCTAACATCTGCATAATACATGATTTCACTCTTCACACCTCTATGACTTCCCAAGTATCTTGGCAGGAAATTTGAACTGAGAAGGATCTTTATATTTCTCTAACAACTATGTATATTTTCAATAAAATCTGAACTCAGAACTCTGTATCTTCTAAACTGGCCTGTAGACAGTAGCTATGTCTAATAGATATTTTTTTATCTATTGAAGACCAAACATTTTGACACATGTTCCTCCACCAATAATGCATTCAAGAAAAAGAAGAACTATATGCAGATGCTAATAAAAACCTGCTTCTAGGCAAATGTCCTAGAACAAGTTTATTTATTTTTGCTAATTAAATTTCCCAAACTTCCAGATATGAATAAAATTCTATTAGCAGCCATCATTTGTTCCTGTTCCTTACAATTTGCTTCACACATCCTTTTCTAAGAAATAGACATATTCATATTAACCTTATAGACAAGTCCATTTTGGAAAACAGACCCTGGTACCCATTCCCTGAAGTGGTTGGGTACTGTGTTCATCAGATACAAAAGCATATGTGCACTTTGGGTTTGAAAAGATCTGAAAAGATCGGGGCTAAGTTGCTGATGTGGGCAAGTCACACAGTCAGCTAATAAAGCCTTAATTAAACAAGCATTGTGCTTTCTTAATTCTAGTATACTAAAATCTACAGCATCCCTTAGGAACTTTTAAAATACCCAACAGTCTTAGCACCTCATTTAGCAACCATTGACTTAGGCCAGTTAATCGGATGGATAGTGTTTGGATTAAATTACTTTGAAATAAGAAAATAAATGGAAGTTAAGTTAATTATCATATTGCCTTAGTTGGGATGCCTTTTTAATTTAGAAAAAGAGGCAGAAACAACTCAAGATCAGCTCTATTCAATAGGTTTTCAGATGCCAGGGCTTACACATTGTAAACAGTAATTTTGTTGTTGGAATCATCTCTATACTCAGAAACAACGGCCTCATACTCCATACCACCAGCGTCATCCTTATAAATGACTCCCTAGAGTGAAACATTGCCATGTTTTTTTTTTATAAAATCCTGTCCAGTTAAACCCAAAAATGTGAGATACTTATATTTCTCTAACAACTATGTATATTTTCAATAAAATCTGAACTCAGAACTCTGTATCTTCTAAATTGGCCTGTAGACAGTAGCTATGTCTAATAGATAATTTTCTCATCAATTGAAAACCAAACAATAGCAGTTGTGTGTGGATTGAGTGGCATTATTTGCTGGTACACTGGAAACAGCATGGTTGAAAATTCAAATGTACCAGGTTCAAGTTCTAGCTTTTCTCCTTCCTAGTTATATATTGAAAAAATTACAATTTTTGGCCCTCATTTTTTATTCTTGTAAAATTTAGTTAATCAGACTTTTAAAATATTACTAACAAGATTAATATAATGGTGAAGAGCCTTGGTAATACAGTTGGCATTCAATAAATCATAGTTTCTGAGGTTAGCAGTTTAAGCAGTAAGGAAAATATTTTAAATGCTAACATAACTTGTTCATTAAAACATATACACACATTAAACTATGTATTCAGAGATTTGATGAGATGAAACAGAAAGTACCTCAATCATTTGCACAGTTAAAAACATGGGGATCCTGTGCCATTGAAGGCAAATTAGAGGTTAGTGTTGCAAAGAGACATCTTGATAAACAGGAGGAAGGACTGAAATCAATAAAATAGGATTCAATAAAAACAAATGTAAACCGCACCAGTAATTGTTTGGTGGAAATGGAGATGTAAAAGATAATGAATGATAAATTTAATATAAGTAAACAATATGATGGTGCCATATAAAATCCCAGATAATGCTTTGGGTTTATTAATAGTAGAACATGGATGAAATGAGAGGTGACTTTTTTGCTCTGTCAGCACTCTTCATGCCTTAATTGGATAACTGTGTTCAGTAATTTTTTCTTTAGTTAAAAGAGAATCATAGATAAGTTTGAGTAAGTTCAGAAGAGAGCAACAAAAATGATAAAAGTCTTGGAAAATGAGATCTATAAGGAAACCTTAAGGGGACTGGGCATGTTTAAATGGGAAGAACGATAACAGAGATGCAGGGTAACTACTTAGACATAGGGAAAATATACTGTAAATGAGAGAAGAAATCAATTATTCCCTTCAGTTGCTCAGTATTGAGTAAGTTCAGCTTGAATTACGGTAGATAAAACTTTAAGTATTGAAGAGAACATTGTAAGTAAAGACTAATTTAGCATGGAAGTAAGTTACATTTATTGATTTATTAGTAAGTTTAAATTGTCAAATTTAGAATTATTCTTTTGCAGGTTTGATACAATGGAAAGGAGGTGACACATCTTCTAACTGATCCTACTTATGTGAAGTATATGTATACAAATACACTATATTTCATGCCTCTCCTGCTATAATTATAAATAATTAGCTTTAAAAAATGAGACTCTGAAAGGCATGGTGGTGTACGCCACCACTCTCAGTACTTGGGAGGCTGAAACAGGTGAGTCACAGGTTGAGGACAACCTCAGTAACTTAGCAAGATCCTATTTCTTTTTTTATTGTAATTAATTTATTTATTTTTTTAGCATGGATTTTTATACATTTCTTGGGTACAACAGGGTTAATCACACATTTTTGTTGGGTACAAGCTAGTACAGGTAAAGACATCCATGCACATATTTCTCATTAAGCCTTCCCCAATTCCCACCCACCCTCCCCCTATCTCCAGGTCAGTTTAGTGATTGACTTTGATGTGATCTTGTAAGTACATCATGCTCATTAGGGTGTCCCCCCTCCCCCCATTACCTCCCATTAAGTCAAATTTTTTGTTCACCTCAGAATTCTCCTTCACCTGGAGTCCCTCTTATGTCCCATTTTCTCCCTAGCTTCCACATATTAGGGAGAGCATTTGATTTTTAACTTTTTGTGACTGACTAATCTCACTTAACATAATATTTTCCAGTTCCCTCCATTTCCTTGCAAATAACATGGTTTTATTCTTCTTTATGGCTGAGTAAATTTCCATTGTGTACATATCCCATAGTTTTGTAATCCATTCATCTGTTGTTGGACATCTTGGCTGGTTCCATAGTTTGGCAATTGTAAACTGTGCAGCTATAAACATAGATACACATGCGTTGGTCTGATAGTTTGGTTTCCTTTCTTTTGGGTAGATACCCAGTAGAGGTATCGCTGGAGCAAGATCCTATTTCAAACTAAAAAGTAAAATGGAGGTAGGAATATAGTTTGGAGGTAGAATGCCACATGAGTTCA
>PVLC010029994.1:0-19812 GCA_004027655.1 Graphiurus murinus
ACTGGGGATTGAACTCAGGGGCGTTCTACCTCCGAGCTATACCCCCAGCCCTATTTTTTTTTATTCTTTATTTTGAAACCGAGTCTCACTAAGTTGCGGAGTGCCTCACTAGGTAGCTGAGGCTGGCCGCGAACCCAGATCCTCTGGTCTCAGCCTCCCAAATGCTGGGATTACAAGCGTGCGCCACCACGCCCGGCTGCCTTGTTTATTTTATTTTTTAATTTTGAAACAGACTTTCACTAAGTAGCTAAGGCTGGCCATAAACCTGCGATCCTACTGCCTCAGCCTCCCAAGTACTGGGATTACAGGCGGGCGCCCTCATACCCCGCTGAGGAGGGGGTTTATTTGCCATCAAAGCAAGACCCAATTAGCTCAGCCCATCAGACTTTAGAAAGACAGATCTGTGACTTAATCATGAAAGATGAAAAATTGGCGGGTCTGCCAGCTTTATTCCAGAAACGGCCCCTCACCCAGACAGGGACCTCAGTTTTAGAGCCAGAGCCTCTGGGTTGGAGTTCCTGCTCTGACACTGGAAACTGCACACTCTTGGGCAAGACATCTTGCTTCTCTGCGCCTCCGGGGCACTGTGCCTGAAGTGTCCATTGTTAGAGGACCAGGGAGCATTCCTGTGCCCTCCGGTCCCCTTCCCCGGCCTCCCTCTTCTTGGATTAAATGTTTGATCACGTCCTCCGAGTGACAGACAGCATATGACACGATGCGGAATATGAAGTTTCCTCCCAACTTTGCTTCCCTGGTATCCTATTATATTTACTTTCCCCTGAATTCCTTCATAATAGTAGTTCCTGGTTGGGCGTGGTGGTGCACGCTTGTAATCCCAGGACTTGGGAGGCTGAGACAGGAGGATTGCAGGTTAGCTGCCAGCCTCAGCTACTTAGTGAGGCCCTCCGCAACTTAGTGAGACCCTATTTCAAAATAAAGAATAAAATAGGGCTGGGGGTGTAGCTTGGAGATAAATAGAAGGCCCCTGGGATGCCGGGCGTGGTGGCGCACGCTTGTAATCCCAGCATTCGGGAGGCTGAGACTGGAGGATCCGGGTTTGTGGCCAGCCTCAGCTACCTAGTGAGGCACTCCGCAACTTAGTGAGACTCGGTTTCAAAATAAAGAATAAAAAATAGGGCTGGGGGTGTAGCTCGGAGGTAGAATGTCCCTGAATTCAATCCCCAGTACTGCAAAAAAGAAAGAAAGAAAGAAAGAAAGAAAAAAAAGAAGGCCCCTGGGTTCAATTCCCAGTACTGCAAAAAAGAAAGAAAGAAAAAAAAAAAAAAAAAAAAAAAGGCCCCTGGGTTCAATCCCCAGTACCCCCAAAAAAAAAAAAAAAAAAAAAAAAGTAGTTCCTTTCTTGTTATTTGTTCTTTAATGTGGTTTTTGTTGAAGGTTTCATTTCCAAGTAAAAAGCAACATTCCCTTTGATTGTGATGGAGGACAGATTAGCTACATAAATCTTTTGGAATTAAAGCAAACCAAACACAACACAAAACATGAAAGGAGTATCAAGTGTCGCCCTGAACAGAAAGGCTTCGAGTCCCTTCCACTACCTCTGCAGTTGGGAGGCGTCTCCCTACTTGACCTCAAAGGAGGCGACACAGAAGAAAAGAGAACTCACGATGGTACTTAGGAGCAGAGAGAGGAACAGCCAGCTGGAGAGGAACCAGTGAGAGGCCTGGAGACCTCTTGGCTGTGGGGAGAAGGTCTCACTGCAGCGGCACACAAGTCTCGCTGCGGTCTGCGGAGTGAGCAAGCTTTCTAAGTCTCCATTGTGTGTCAGATGTCAGCATGACCCAGGCCAGAGCCAAAAGGGAAACCTACAGACCCTGGATTTTTTTTTTTTTTTTTTAAGTAAAAACTGTAAGGAAGCCAGGCGTGGTGGCACACACTTGTAATCTCAGTACTTGAAAATCTGAGACAGGAGTATTACAGGTTTGCAGCCAGCCTCAGCTACTTAGTGAGGCCCTCTGCAACTTAGTGAGACCCGGTTTCAAAATAAAGAATAAAAAATAGGGCTGGAGGTGTAGCTTGGAGGTAGAATGCCCCTGGGTTCAATCCTCAGTACTGAGAGAAAAAAAAAAAAACAAAACAAAACTGTAAGGAAGAAGCCAGCTATAATTTATTGTGCATAAGAAAATTGGGCTGCAAATTCCCATGAAGATTATGATTTTAAGATTAATGCAAGCATAAAATTAGCTAACTATCTATATAGCTCAAGAAAAATTGTCATTCAGTCTGCCATATATACCAAGCAGTAAAAATATTCAAACAGGAGAATTTCGAAAATAAGCTACCTTAGAGAACTCAGCACTATGTGAATTCTGAACTAAAATATCCAATTCTTGTTTGGAATATAGCTGTATCTCAGCATTGCTGGAATGTAGAAGTTCATTAGTAACTTGCCATCTAATATTAGATGCAGGTCATTAAATTAGTATGTTGTATGCTAGGCATGGTGGCAGACACCTGGTAATCTTAGTTTTTGGGAGGCAGAGACAGAGAATTGCAGGTTTGAGGTCAGTCTCTGCAATTTAGTGAGACCCTAAATAATTTTTAGCCAGACTCTGTTTCAAAATAAAAAATAAAAAGGGCTGGGGGTGCCCAGTACTTGGGAGGCTGAGACAAAATGATCATAGGTTCGAGGACAGCCTCAGCAACTCAGTGAGGCTTGTATCAACTTAGTGAGACCCTGTTTCCAAATAAAAAATAAAATAGGGCTGGGAGTATAGCTCAGAGGTAGAAGGCCCTTGGGTTCAGTCTCCAGCACTACACACACACACACACACACATATACATACACACACACACACGGGCTAGGGTGTAACTATGGTTCAACTCCCAGTAACGATAACATGTGTGTCTGTAATTGAGGTTTATTTCCAACTGTTTTGAGCAGGTTAGTGATAGGAATTTTCTGGGAGAGCTTAGAAGTTTTTGCATACCTTCTGGAGCCTTCTGGGGGCTTCTTTCTATAGTTTGTCCTGTTCTGTGTGATGCAGCTCTGCAATCCTGGCTGATAGCTAATTGGGTCGGAGATGGCCCCTAATGCAAGGGGCAAGCAATTTCTTCTTTTTCTTTTTCTCTTTCAGGTTGAACCCAGAGGCATTAAACCTCTAAGCTACACCTCTAGCCCTTTTTAAATTTTTTAAAAAACAAGGCCTTATTAAATTTCTGAGGCTGGCCTTGAACCTGGGGTTCTCCTGTCTCAGCCTTTCCAGTGCTGGGATTTCAGGCAAGCGCTGCTGTGCTGGGCCAGGACAGCCAGTTTCTTTTTTTTTTTTTTGCAGTACTGGGGATTGAACTCAGGGGCATTCTACCTCCGAGCTACACCCCCGGCCCTATTTTTTTTTTTTTTTTTTTTTGCAGTACTGGGGATTGAACTCAGGGGCATTCTACCTCCAAGCTACACCCCCAGCCCTATTTTTTATTCTTTATTTTGAAACCGGGTCTCACTAAGTTGCGGAGTGCCTCACTAGGTAGCTGAGGCTGGCCTCGAACCCGGATCCTCCGGTCTCAACCTCCCGAATGCTGGGATTACAAGCATGCGCCACCACGCCCGGCCCCAGCCCTACTTTTTATTCTTTATTTTGAAACCGAGTCTCACTAAGTTGCAGAATGCCTCACTAGGTAGCTGAGGCTGGCCTCGAACCTGGATCCTCCGGTCTCAGCCTCCCAAATGCTGGGATTACAAGCGCGTGCCACCACGCCCGGAAGGACAGCCAGTTTCTAAGTTGACCTGTGACCTACTTTGAGCTCTGTTCAAATGGACAAGCGAGGCTGCGGGGTGATGGGCTCAGTGGGTCAAATCCTCTCGGGGAATTTGTCAGCCAGCCCTTGGAAGCAGGGCCAGAGCAGGTGACACCAGAGGCCAGCAGCGTGGTGCGGTGGATCGCAGAGGGCTGGAATCCCAAGGGTGCAGCCGCTGTCTGCTGCTGCTCTGTCTCGGAAGGCAAGGGACCAGGGCTGGAGATCAGCATGGTCCCCACTACGCTACCCAGGTAAGCAGTAAGCTGCTTCTCAGGACCTGGGCCCCCAGCCTCACCCTTTAGCAGCTCCCAGCATTCCTGAGTGAGCGGGCTTTGCCACTGTCGGCGTTTAGCCAGACTATGTGTATTGGGACAGGTGACGGGCCGGCCCATAATGTAGCCCAAAGAACTGCTAGGGGTGGGGTGACGAAATGCTGTAAAATCAGAGATGTCCCGGAATTTATGGTAATTGGTTACCTTTTGTTGTTGTTTGTGGTGCTGGGAATTGAATCCAGGACCTCGCACATACAAGCAAGCACCCTACCACTGAACTACAGCCGCATTCTGTTTCCATTCCTAAGAATTGTTGCCTGTAGCGAGTGGTGGCGAGAGCCTGTAATCCCAGTGCTTGGGAGGCAGAGACAGGAGGATCTCGGGTTGGAGGCCAGCCTCAGCAACATAGCAAGACTCTCAGCAACCTAGCAAGACCTTGTTAAAAAAAAAAAAAAAAAATAGGGCTGAGGGTATAGCTTGGAGGTAGAATGCCCCTGGATCCAATCCCCAGTACTGGCGTGGGGGAAGGGGATTGTTGATGTGATAGCTGCCAACATTTTGTCCTTTTAGTTTTGTGATTCTTTGCTCCTGACCCCCCGTCCTGCATTTCAGTGATTTTTGCAAGTAGGATGGAAGTGTGAGCAGAGGTAAAGGAGCCTCCTCAAGGATTACTGGAGAATCCGGGCAAGCAAGGGCTGCCCTTCCGACTTTGTCTTATGGTATTCACTGGTAAAATTATTATTCTGTGTGCATGTGTCATAAAAATGCAGTTGAGACAAAAAAAAAAAAAAAAAAAACTCTTGAAATGTCAGTACTTAGAGGTGACCACTGTTAGTACTGTTGGTATAATGTATTTCTAGACTTTTTCTAGTAGTGTCTCTATATTAGTCTATAAAATGAAATCAAGCTGGGCACGGTGGTGGATGCTGTAATCTCAGTTACTCCAGAGGCTGAGGCAGGAGGATAACAAATTTGAGACCAGTCTGAGCACGTTAGCGAGATCCTGTCTCAAAATAAAAAAAATAAAAAGGTACCAGGCACGGTGGTACACATCCGTAATCCCAGTACTTGGGAGGCTGAGACAGGAGGATTGCATCTTTGAGGACCAAGGACAGCCTCAGCAACTTAGTGAGAATCTCAGTAACGTAGGGCTGGAGGTGTTCGGGATAGAATGCTCCTGGGTTCAACCCCAGTACAAAAAAAAAAAAAAAAAAAAAAAAGGCTGGGGGTGTAGCTCAGTAGGAGAGCTGCTTGCTAACACATGCAAGGTTCCGGGTCAATCCCCAGCACTGAAAAGAAAACAAGACAAATAAATAATTAAAAGAAAAAAAGAAGCCGGGCGTGGTGGCGCACGCTTGTAATCCCAGCACTTGTAATCCCAGCATTCGGGAGGCTGAGACCGGAGGATCCGGGTTCGCGGCCAGCCTCAGCTACCTAGTGAGGCACTCCGCAACTTAGTGAGACTCGGTTTCAAAATAAAGTAAAAAATAGGGCTGGGGGTATAGCTCGGAGGTAGAATACCCCTGAGTTCAATCCCCAGTACCGCAAAAAAAAAAAAAAAAAAAAGAAAAAAAGAATATAGAAAAAGGAAAAGAAAAATCATATTGTCCACATCATTTGCTGCCAGTTTTGTCTGATAACTATGCATCCATACACTGCTTAATTCTGAATGTCTGCAGTAGTCAGTCGTGTGACATATCACAATCTTTCACAACAATGAAAGCAATCTGAGAGCTTCCACTTGGCTTTAAGTGCTCAGTCTGCAGTAGCTCAGCTAACCCCCCCCACACCCCGCTATCTGTGAGAATAGGTATGATGTAGAATATCCATTCGACAAGCAGAAGATGGAGGGTTAGGACTGTCACCTTGCCTCAGAGTGCTCATTTGTCACCCATCAAGCAAAGATGGGAGCACAGGCTGGCTGCCCCACAGTGCACACTCTAAATGCTTTTGCACTTCCTAGTACTGTTGGGCGCTTTGGTGGCTTCCAGAAAGCTACATGCCAATCATTATCTTGGTATAAACATAATCAAAAATTTTGTGGTCTGGGGGATTGAACCCAGGGGCATTCTACCTCTGAGCTACATCCCCTGCCTTATTTTATTTTTTTGCAGTGCTGGGGATTGAACTCAGGGGCATTCTACCTCTGGGCTACGCCGCCAGTCGTATTTTTTAATTCTTTATTTTGAAACAGGGTCTCACTAAATTTCAGAGGGCCTCACTAAGTAGCTGAGACTGGCCGCAAACCTGGATCCTCCAGTCTCAGCCTCCCAAGTACTGGGATTACCAGCGTGCCCCACCACATCCAGCTCTATTTTATTTTGAAACAGGGTCTTAGTTGCAGAGGGCCTCACTAAGTTGTCAAGGCTGGCCATGAACCTGCAATCTTCCTGTCTCAGCCTTCCAAGAACTGGGATTACAGGCATATGCCACTATGCCCAGCTTTAAACATAATTTTTTAAATTAAACCAGATAAATGTTTATATTTCATAAAAAATGTGGTTTTTTGTATTTTGTATTGTGTGTGTGTGTGTGTGTGTGTGTGTGTGTGTGTGTGTGTGTGTGTTACTGGGGATGGAACCCAGGGGCTTTCTACCTCCAGGCTATACTCCCAGACATATTTTAATTAATTAGTTTTTTCATTCATTCATTTTTTTTTGCAGTGCTGGGGATTGAACTCAGGGGCATTCTACCTCCAAGCTACACCCCGGCCCTATTTTTTATTCTTTATTTTGAAACAGATTCTCACTAAGTTTCGGAGTGCCTCACTAAGTAGCAGAGGCTGGCCACGAACCTGAGATCCTCCTATCTCAGCCTCCCAAGTACTGGAATTAGAAGCATGCACTGCTATACCTGGCTGATCGATTTTATTTTTCATTTGGAAACAGGGTCTAAGTTGCTGAGGTTGGCTTTGAACCTGTGATCCTCCTGTTTCAGCCTCTCAAGTACTGGGATTACAAGTGTGCGCCACCACACGTGGTTTATAATTTGTATTTTGAAACAGAGTCTTGCTAAATTGCCAAGGCTGGCCTAGAACCTGTGCTTCTCCTGTCTCAGACTCTCAAGTACTGGGATTACAGGTGTGCTCCACCATGCCCTGTATGGAAAAAGTTTTTTAAAAATAAAAGCAATAAAAATGTAAACTTTCCCCACTAATAATATACTCAAATGACAGGTTGTACTAATTTTTTTTGGGGGGGGGTGCAGGTAAGGGATTGAACTCAGGGGACATTCTATCTCTGAGCTATACTACAGACTTATGTATTTATTTTTCATTTTGAAACAGCATCTTACTAAGTTGCTGAAGGTTTTGCTAAGTGGCTAAGGCTATCTTTGAACTTGTGATCCTCCTGTCTCAGCCTCCCAAGTACTGGGATCATAGGCATGTGCTACTAATTCTGGGTGTAGCTTGAAAGTAGAATGCCTCTGGGTTCAATCCCCAGTACCACAAAAAAAAAAAAAAAAAAAAAAAAAGTTACCAGAAGCCGTACATGGTGGCGCACTCCTGTAATCCAAATACTTGGGAGGCTGAGACAGGAGGATACCTAGTTTGAGGCCCAGTGCATGGTAACTTATCGAGACCCTATTTCAAAATAAAAAATAAAAATGGCTGGGAGTATATCTCAGAGGTAGAGCACCCCTGAGTTCAATTCCCAGTATCACACGCACATACATACAAAATTATCAGAGAATAATTCCTTGCACTATTCTCAATATTCGTCTTTAGGATATTTTGATAACTAGCAAGAAAAGAACTTTAAATAGGGCTAAGCTGGTTCTATGAGCACAAAATAAAGTAAGCAAAACTTGCTAGAAGTACAAAATGAAATAGAAACAATGTGGGAGACATATATATTTCAAACTGGAGATTGAACTCCAGGGGTGCTCTACCACTGAGATACACCCCCAGGCCATTTCTATTTTATTTTTGTGGTGCTGGAGATTGAACCCAGGGGCATTCTACCTCTGAGTTATACCTCAGCCTTATTATTATTTTTTTCATTTATTTTGAAATGGGGTCTGCCTAGGTTGATGAGAGTCTCACTACTTGCTGAGGCCGTCCTCAAACTTGCAATCCTCCTGTCTTAGCCTTTCAAGTGCTACCATGACTGGCTTATTTTTTATTTTGAAACAGGGCCTCACTAAGTTGCTGAAACTGGCCATGAAACTGAGATCTGTCTGTCTCAACTTCCCAAATACTGGGATTACAGGTGTGTGCCACAATGCCTGGTTCATGTGGGATATTTTAATACCTTTTCCTTAGTAATATTATTTTTTTGCACTGGAGATTGAACCCAGAGGCATCCTATCTCCGAGCTACACACCCAGCCCAATTTTATTTCTTGTTTCAAAACAGGGTCTCCCCAGGTTGCTTTGAGCCTCGCTGCTAAGTTGCAGAGACTGGCCATGAACTGCAATCCTCCTGTCTCCGCCTCCCAAGTACTGGGTTTACAAGTGTGAGCCATCATGCCTGACAGAAGATTAGTTTTTTAAAATGAGTAAGGATAGGAAAGATTTGAACAGTAAAGGTAACAAACTTGTTTAGTGGCCACCTAATGGAGCCTTACATTTAACAAATGGAGAATACATATTCTTTTCAGATATAAAACATTTATAAAAATTGATCCTGCAGTGGCCATAAAGCAAGTCTCAACGAGTTTCAAGAATTTCTTCCATCAACCACATTCTCTGAGCACACGCAATTAAGTGAGAAATCAATAACAAAAACATAGAAAGAGAACCTCATACCTGTGGAAAAAAGGAAGTGTACTTCTATATAATTCATAATTCATGGATCAAAAAGAAATAAAGGAAACTGAAAATGTCTAGATGTAAATCCTAAGACTGCTACAAACAAATGATGCGTTGTGAGTTAAAATTTACAGGATGCCATAAAATAGACATTGTTAACCTTAAAAGCTTCTATTAGCGGAATAAAGGAGCATTACTGAGCTTCGTGACCTCTTTCAGAAGTTAGGACAAAAATAGAATAAGCTCCAGGAAAGAAAAAAACAAAAAACAAGGAAGAGCTGGACTTAAAGATACAGAAAAACCTCAACGTTATCAATGAAGCCACGTGCTGGTTTTAGACAGGGCTGATAAAACGGACCAGCTTCTGACTGGGCAGCAGGTCTGGGAGAGTCCTTGGTCCAGACTGAAGCAGGACGGCAGGAGGGGGCAAGAGGGCCATTCCTACGGGGCAGATGGGCTCCCGGATGTCCTGGTTTTGGTGTTTCAGTCTCCCCAATGCATTCTTTTTTTTTTTTTTTTACGGTACTGGGGATTGAACCCAGGGGCATTCTACCTCCAAGCTACACCCCCAGTCCTATTTTTTATTCTTTATTTTGAAACAGGGTCTCACTAAGTTGCAGAGGGCTTAAGTAGCTGAGGCTGGCCGTGAACCTGTGATCCTTCTGCCTCAGCCTCCCAAGTACTGGGATTACAAGCATGAGCCACCACACCCGGCTTTCTGCAGTGCATTCTGACCCACACTGTCTGAGGGTCTGCTTCGGGGTCTGGGCCACGTGGGGTGCTAGCTGGAGGAGGTGTGGGCTCAAGGTCCATGCGTCCTCTCATTCAGGGACCGCACACCTGACTGTGACAGTGGGTGGCAGGGGTGGGAAGGGGGCTACCTCCCCCTCACTTCACTCTCCCCAAGGTCTGCCCCCCCCTCACTTCCTGAGACTGTAATTTTAGTTTCACAATCAGAGGAAGAGAGCATTCTTTCTCTGAAACGATTTGCAAATAGAAGAAAGTATACTTTGTTCTCTTCCCCCCCCCAAAAAAAGTTTATACTTCCTAATTTAAAAAAAATTAAAGCATTTGGGTCAACGAATTTCTAGAATAAATGGAACTTTCAGGTGTGTGAGTATCATGAGCACATCAGAATTATCACCAATGTTAAGCTATCAGAAATCTATAAGCTGGTTATTTTATTTTTTGGTGGTACTGGGGATTGAACCCAGGGTCATTCTACCTCCGAGCTATACCCCCAGCTCTATTTTTTAGTCTTTATTTTGAAACAGGGTCTCACTAAGTTGCAGAGGGCCTCACTAAGTTGCTGAGGCTGGCCATGATCCTCCTGTCTTAGCCTCCCAAGTACTGGGATTACAAGCACACGCCACCATGCCTGGCTCAGCGTGCCCTATTTCTTTTTTTTTTTGCGGTACTATCGATTGAACTCAGGGACGTTCTACCTCTGAGCTATACCCCCAGCCCTATTTTTTATTCCTTATTTTGAAACCGGGTCTCACTAAGTTGCAGAGGGCCTCACTAAGTAGCTGAGGCTGGTCCCTATTTCCAATGCATTTCAAAGCTCTGCACGTGAGTCTCTGTTGCCATTTGAAAATCTCAAGTGCCCATTTTTAACTCTCAGTCATATCTCTCCAACCAGACACATTTAAAATTTTTTTTTGTGGCACTGGGGATTGAACCCAGGAACATTCTACCTCTGTGCTACACCCCCAGCCCTATTTTTTTATTCCTTATTTTGAAACAGGGTCTCACTAAGTTGCAGAGGACCTCACTAAGTAGCCGAGGCTGGCCTCGAACCCAGATCCTCTGGTCTCAGCCTCCCAGGTAATGGGATTACAAGTGTGTGCCAGTTTGACCTGGTTGAATTTGAGGCCTCCTTTCCTGTTTATTTATTTATTGTGGTACTAGAGATTAAACTCAGGGGCAGTTCTACCTCTGAGCAACAGCCCCAACCCTATTTTATTTCATTTTTGTGATACTGGGGATTGAGCCCAGAGGTATTTTACTCCCAAACTATGCCCCAGCCCTTTTTACTTTTTGTTTTGAAACAGAGTCTCACTAGGTTGTTGCTGAATCAAGTCTTGCTAAGTTGCTGAGGCTGGTCTTGAACCAGCAATCCTCCTGTTGCAGCCTCCCAAGTACTAGGATCATAGGTATGCACCACTACGCCTGGCTTCTTCTTTCCTTTTTCAACATGAAAATGGAGGGAGAAGCGAGGTGCCTCCTGTGGCGTTGGCAAAGCACATCTGGAAGCTGTTGTGGGTGACCCCTGACGTGACCCCCAACAGCCAGTGCACCGGCAGCTCAGGTTCGAGCAGCGGGCACCACTTGTCATCCCGTGTTACTGTTCTCCTGTCTTATCTCCTTCAAGCCTTCCAGCTTGAGCCGGGCGCGTGCGCACGCTTGTAATCCCAGTCCTTGGGAGGCTGAGACCAGAGGATCCAGGTTTGCCGCCAGCCTCATCTACTTAATGAGGCTCTCCACAACTTAGTGAGACCCTGTTTCCAAATAAAGAATAAAAAATAGGACTGGGAGTGTAGCTCAGAGGTAGAAAGCCCCTCGGTTCTATCCCTAGTACCACAAAGTAAACAAACAAACAAATAAATAGGGCTGGGGATGTTGCTTGGAAGGGGAATGACCCTATATTCCATCCCTAGTACCACATACATACACATATACACACGCACCCAAAATCTTTAGCCGGGCGTAGTGGCACATGCCTATAATCCCAGAATTTGGGAGGCTAAGACAGGAGGATTGAAGTTACAAGGCCAGCCTCAGCAACATAGCAAGATTTTCAGCAACTTAGCAAAACCCTGTTTCAGTCTAACGCTGTCCCAACTGAGCTATCTCAGCCACCTGCAAAACCTGTTTCAAATAAAGAGAGCTGAGAGTAGCCCAGAGGTAGAATGCCCCTGAGTTCAATCCCCAGTACCACACACACACCAAAAAAAAAAAAAAAAGAAAGAAAGAAAAAGATCTAGGCTTTGATCTCACTTAATGCAGAAAAAAGTAAAAACATCAAATTTGTGTTGCAGAAAAAATTAATTACAAGGGGAGGCACTCGTATTAGCTTCCTAGGGCTGGGGATGGCACATTAGCACAGACAGGTGGCTTAAAACCTCAGAAGTCGCCGGGCGTGGTGGCACATGCTTGTAATCCCAGTACTTGGGAGGCTGAGACCAGAGGATCTAGGTTTGAGGCCAGCCTCAGCTACCTAGTGAGGCCCTCTGCAACTTAGTGAGACCCGGTTTCAAAATAAAGAATAAAAAATAGGGCTGGGGGTGTAGCTCAAAGATAGAATGCCCCTGAGTTCAATCCCCAGTACCACAAAAAACCAAAAAAAAACAAAAAAAACCCCAAACCCCTCAGAAGTCTGTCTGAGACCCAGGAGCCGGCAGCACTGGCCCCCTCAAAGGCCCCCGAGGATCCGTCCTCCTCCCTTAGCTTTTGCAGCCCGCAGTCCTCGGCATTTCTCGGCTTGCGGCTGCCTGATTCCAGTCTCTGCTGACGTCATCACGTGGCATTCTCCCTGGGTGTCAGTGTCCAAGTTTCTCCCTTGTAATAAGGACACCAGCCCTATTGGAGCGGGGCCACCCTAATGACCTCATCTTAACTTCATTGTCTCAGCAAAGACCCAGTTTCCAAATAAGGTCACATTCACAGGTCACCAGGCAGGAGCACGGCAGCATGTCTTTCTGAACGACAAAGTTCAGCCACAGTCGCCAGTTAGGACCAGGATTCAGAGCACCGGATAAAGACCGTCTCCAGAGGCCCCAGAGGCGGAGTGGTATGAACTTGGCCGGTGGTACGAACAGTTAATGTTCTGTGCTGACGAGGAGCATCTCATGATGGTGCTCGAGGATTACGCAGGGTATCGAGGGGCGGGCTCAGTGGTAGAACACTTGCCTAGCATGCATGAAGTCCTGGGATTGATTCCCAGCACAGAAAAAACAAAGACAAAATAAAAAATAAACAAACCCATACTGTCCTACTGTGTCTAAAATACTTGGTCCGTGGCCAGAAGAGCACTCAGTGGTTCTTTCTCCCCGTTGGTTTTCTTTTTTCTTTCTTTCTTTTTTTTTTTTGGCGGTACTGGGGATTGAACTCAGGGGCCTTCTACCTCCAAGCTACACCCCTAGCCCTATTTTTTATTCTTTATTTTGAAACCGGGTCTCACTAAGTTGCGGAGGGCCTCACTAGGTAGCTGAGGCTGGCTGCAAACCCGGATCCTCTGGTCTCAACCTCCCAAATGCCGGGATTACAAGCGTGCGCTACCACGCCCAGCTCTTTTTTTTTTCTGTAGTACTGGGAGTTGAATGCAGGTACATTCTATCGCTGAGCTACATCTCCAGTCCTATTTTTTATTCTTTGTTTTGAAACGGGGTCTCACTAAGTTGCAGAGGGCCTCACTAAGTAGCTGAGGCTGGCTGTGAACCCGGATCCTCTGGTCTCAGCCTCCCAAGGGCCTGAGGAGATGGCTGCATTTCTGTAGGTGGAGACAGAGGACGGGGTGGCTCAGGGAGGCTGGGAGGCTGGAGGCAGCCCAGGGTGGTGGAGACCGCAGTGGGGTCCTGGCTCCTGAGCAGTGAAGTGAAATGATTGGGTGTTTGGTTGAAAACTGTAGTGTGTGTGTGTGTGTGTGTGTGTTACTAGGAATTGAACCCAGAGGCATTCTACCTCTGAGCTACACCCCTAGTCTTATTTTTATTTTGAAACAAGGTCTTGCTGGTTTGATGAGAGTCTCACTAGTTGCTGAGGCTGTCCTCAAACCTGTGATCCTCCTGTCTCCGCCTCCCAAGTCCTGGGATTACAAGCATGAGCCACGACGCCCCACTGCAAACTGCAATTTGAAGATCTTGGAAAGCACTGCCAGCACTGGCGTGGGGAGGAGGGGAGGCTAAAATTGCACAGAAAACTCTGCTGTGTGTGTGTGTGTGTGCATGTGTGTATAGGGGAGATGACCGGAGGTCATGTTTGAGACGCGAGGAAGTGACATGTGCTGTGGGCAGTGGGAGGGGGACCCTGTGGCTCTCAGCTGGCAGGGAGGCACCGGGGCTGCTGCCAGGGCCTGTCCGGGTGGCTAGGGCACCGTGCTCGCAGGAGTGGCGCCTCGGGTCCTAGGTGCCCGCCGCCCAGCTCACCTGCAGTGTGTGTGGTGGAGGGAGGGTCCCTCTGGAAGTGCTGAGCAGCTCAGGGCTGTAGGAGGGTGCAGAGAAAGAAGCAAGCTGTTCTCAATGGTGCAGGGGCGGGGCTGGGAGCCGGCCGCACCTGGGGGAGCGCATGGGGTTGTGGGAATGAGCAGGAGCCCTGCACCTAGCCCAGCCCAGAGCGAGGCCCTTCACAGGAAGCACCTGGAGGGTTGGGTTAAGCTCCTGACAAATACCTGAGCCCGACTGTGCCTTCATGGGCTGAGTGTGGCTGCGTCCTGCAGTCCAGGGTCCATTGTGCCTGTCAATCAAGGGCGGGTGTGGGTACAAGGGACACCCGGGACTCCGCCTCTGCTCAGAGAGGCCACCGGATGCTGGTGTGGACTTGCTCCTGGCCTTGGCACAGAGGGGAGGGGACAGCTGGCTCTGCTGGCCTGTCCTTGGTCCGGAGGTGCTGACATGCGCCTGTCTGCACAGGGTCCTGAGTCGAGGTGCAGAGGAGACCCCAACAGTGGCAAACGGGCATGGATGGGAGGCCTGTTCCCGTTCTTGCCTGAATATTCTAGAAATAGGCAGCCCTATTCTAGCATGGCTCTGGTCCCAGGCTTACCCCCAGGGCCCTGGTTTGCTGACTACAAAGTCCAGTTCTGGGCCTCCGAGGGTGCAGGGCTAGGCTCACCAATGATCAGGGAATTTGGTGATTTGTTTTAACAGGTTTCCCAGGAGAAAAAGCACACACTTGAGGTCAGAAAGGGCGTTCAGTGATTTTTCAGGTTCTGATCTGCAAGACTCAGCTGAGGCTAGTGGTACTCAAAGCTCAGAGCTGTCCAGGGACCGGGGTACTTACTAGCTTTCCCCAGCCCTCCCTGCAGGAAGGACCCCAATATGCTTTGAGAGCTGAACCCTGTCAGTCCCTCTGCAATTCTATGGCCTTGCTTAGGTGGACTCAAAGCTTCAGGCAGTGTGTTTAGTCTAAGAAATACGATGGGCAGTGAGTGTCCGCCATGAAAGGGATGTCCAGGGGCTCCGGGGGAATATTTTAAGCATGCTCTGTATGTTGTCTTCCAACCACGCCAGCTCTGCAGGTAACGTGATGTGAAAAATAACTGCGGAGCCTGTTCCAGATTTGTAGATGAGCTGAGCAAAATTAACTTTTCAAGTAAATTTCCTTCCCTTTGGGTAGGAATTTTCTCCGGAGGGTACTATTGTGCAAAGTAAAATTTCCTGTTGTGGGGGAAAATTCCTCTGGAAGGAATTTGTGGTAAGGGCCAGGAGGACCCATGGAATTCACCTGTGGGCGATTTCCAGCCCCCCAGCGAAGCCGCTGCTGAAGTTTCCTCTCGGACAGGTGGGTTGAGTTAGAGAGCAATGGGTGTACGCAGAAGATTCTGCGAGTAACCCTCCTGGGGCTGGGTGACCCACCGGGGGCGTCCTGGGCACCACGGGCTGTCCGGCACCCTGACTTCCACCTTTGGATGCCAGCAGCACCATGCCCTCCCCTCCCCCCACCTTCCCAAGCTGTGGCAACAGAAAATATCCCCACATTGCCAAACTCCTGTGGCTGGAACCACTGACTTAGAAGGATGCGTGGGCAAATGTTTAATAAGATGTTAGTAAGCAATTCTATCAGCTTAATATACTTAGATACTTTTTTCTTAGAGATGAGAATGCAAAACAGAGCGGATGTCCTGCATTTCTGGAATAGATGTGTTTCCAGCACATTCCACCAAAGTCCCTGCTGCATCCTTCCCAGAGTCCCCGCTCAGGACCCCTTCACCCCGCCCGCAGGGCCCCCAGACACCAGAAGAGGAGCGGAGGCCGGAGCAAACTCCTGGCCTGCTTGTCCAGCAGGAGTTTCTTTTTTTTTTTTTTTGGTACTGGGGATTGAACTCAGGGGCATCCTACCTCCGAGCTATACCCCCAGCCCTATTTTTTTATTATTTTATTTTGAAACCGAGTCTCGCTAAGTTGTGGAGTACCTCACTAGGTAGCTGAGGCTGGCCTCGAACCCGGATCCTCCGGTCTCAGCCTCCCGAATGCTGGGATTACAAGCGTGCGCCACCACGCCCGCAGCAGGAGTTTCTAAATCCAGCCCCACATAGGCGTCTTTCCTTCAACACATACTTGCCAATACCTCCTGCATTTTTTTTTGGTACTGGGAATTGAACCCAGGGCATTCTACTTCTGAGTTACACCCTACCCTTTTTTTTTTTTTTTTTTTTTTTTTTAAACAGGGTCTTGCTAGGTTCCTGAGAGTCTTGCTACTTGCTGAAGTTGTCCTCACACTTAAAATCCTTGCCTCAGCTTCCCAAATACTGGGATTACAGGTGCGTGCCACGAAGCCTGCTTCAATACCTCCTTCCTATTTTTTTTTTCTTTTTTTTTTGTTGTACTGGGGATTGAACCCTGGGGCATTCTACCTCCAAGCTATACTACACTCTCAGCCCTATTTTTTAAAATTTTGAAACAAGATCTCGCTAAGTTGCTGAAAGCCTCACTAAATTGCTGAGGCTGACTTGAAATCTGTGATCCTCCAAGTACTGGGATTACAAGCGTGTACCACGTCAGCCTCAATTCCACCTTCAAGGGCCACTCCTTGTTCCCAGAAAGGCGCCGAGAAGCACACTTCCAACACCCAAGTCTTCAGCATGTACCTGTGGACAGAAGCGGAAGGGTACCAGATTCCTGTGAACTGGGTCTCAGGATGAGACTTACAAACCCTGATGTGCCACCCACAGAAGAGACCCGGGAAAAGTACACTCGAGGGAGACCAGAGACCTCTGGACACGCGTGCGCTCCCGGGGAGCCAAGAATGCAAATCCATCTTAAAGTGGCCCCCAAACTGCTTCTGAGCAAAGCCACGTGCCACATCACCTACGTACCTCTGCGTATACAGTGCTCTGCAGATTCGCATGTGTGGCTACGCAGACAAGGGGTGGCTTAGTAATGGGCTGTTTCAGAACTGTGTTGTTACAGCAGCTCTGTGGCTTTCTCCCAAATATTACCATTAGCTTAAATCAAACCGCTCATTTCCACAAAGAAAACACGCATATAATTTCCCTCTCATATTTGGGCAACTGAGAAATAAATACCTTGACACCTTAGCACAAGAAAATCTGGTAATTTTAAAATATGCTCATAGTTAATGATGAAGAGAGTTTATTTACTGATACTAGGGATTGAACCCAGGGGCATTCTACCTCCAAGCTACACCGCTAGCCCTATTTTTTTTTTTTTTTTTTTTGCAGTACTGAGGATTGAACTCAGGGGCATTCTACCTCCGAGCTATACCCCCAGCCCTATTTTTTATTCTGAATTTTGAAACAGGGTCTTGCTAAGTTGTGGAGGGCCTCACTAGGTAGCTGAGGCTGGCCATGAACCCAGATCTTCCGGTCTCATCCTCCCAAATGCTGGGATTACAAGCGTGCGCCACTACGCCCGGCTTCCTATTTTTTATTCTGTATTTTGAAACAGGGTCTTGCTAAGTTGTGGAGGGCCTCACTGAGTAGCTGAGGCTGGCCATGAACTCACGATCCTCCTATCTCAGCCTCTCAAGTACTGGGATTTACAAGTGTGCGGCACCACGCCCAGCTTCCAGCTCTATTTAGCTTTATTTAGAAACAGGATCTTATTAGATTGATGAAAGTCTCACTACTTGCTGAGGCTGTCCTTGAATCGGCAATCCTCCTGTCTCAGCCTCCCAAGTACAGGGATTACAGGCATGGGCCACCACGCCTGGCCTGGAGGGAGTTTATGACTTACATCACTGAGGTTTTTTTTTCTGATGATGGACAAAGCTGAAAATTCACATGCTCTTTTATTCAGGGAGAAACAGCTAGGTGGAAAACTGCACGCAGAATTTTAATTAATGCATACTGAAATACATGGTATTAAAAACAACTTCTTTGACAACGTGGTAGATAGTAGGATTTATTTTAATTTTTCAATCTGAAAAAAAAAAATGACAACAACCACCCCAAAAACAAAACCTCAGACTCTCCTGTGTGTACAGGGTGGACACCGGGAGCGCTTGCACGAGGCAGCATGGAGCTTCACTCCAGGACAGCACTGTATGCGCCACAGGAAAATTCACAATCGGGTTCATCAGCAGTCAGACGAACGTCATGATTTTACAGTTCAACACACAAGAAAAAAATAGACATCTCCCCGGCACTTTGCTCCTCCCAGCACGGCAGCCCGTTTCCACACTTGTTATTTATTTTTGGTACTGGGGAATGAACCCAGGGGCATTCTACCTCCCAGCTCCACCCCCAGCCCTTCTTTTTGTTTTATTTTTTATCTGGAAACAGGGTCACATTAGGTTGCCGAGGGTCTCACTAAATTGCTGAGACTGGCCTCGAACCTGCGATCCTCCTGTCTCAGCCTCCCAAGTACTGGGATCATAGGCATGCGCCACTGTGCCCGGCTTCCACACATTTCTTTTTTTTTTTTTTTTCCCCTGTGGCCATTTTAGAAGTCACAGCCTTTCCAGATCCAAACGTAAATAATGAGAAACCTGCCATTTTAAAATAACAGCCAAGAGTTTATTCAAGGATACGGTAAAGTTTACCCACCCAAAAGATGTGTAAAAAACGGCATGAAGGTAAAAATAAATAAAGCTCTGATGCAGCGGACCCGGTGACATGGCGGCTTGGAACGGAATGCCCCGACATCAAAGTGTCATTACGTGTAAAGTAATCATGTATATCTGGATTACAACTTTCCGACGCATCTAATGAAGAGAACTGATTTGGTAAAAGGTTTGAAGACTCCCACATTCAAGCGTGGCGTGGCCTGGGGCAGCGATGACATATTGCTGTGTTGGGACATAAGGCACTGGGATCGAAGCATGCTGGACACTCACCTTATGTCACGTCACCTGTTCCAGACCAGCGGACTCTTTGAAATGGGAAATAATAAGGACTTCAGGACACAGTGCACTTTAATGACAGACAGCATTTAAAATCCTTCAGATGGAGGTCTGAAAACAAGTCTTTTAATGCAAGCCTGACTCTTCAAGCACATAAAATCTTTCCTTTTTTTTTTTTTTTTATATGCTTACATCACTGGGAAAAAAAAAATACCCATCACTTAAACCCTGCTATACGGTGGTAGCCAGTTGGACTGTCTTCTGCTGTTCTGTGTTCGAGAGGCAAAACGTGACCGGGAAACTTGGTTCAAGTCCGAGGAGGGCGGCCGCGTCCACCGGGGTCATTCGGTTTCCGGCTCCTTCTGTTTGGCACCTGTTGATAAATGGCAGATGACAGCTTTGAAGCTCAGCCTGGCGGCGGCCTCCTCTCCCCGGTGGCTTCTGCCTGCGCCCAGCAGTAGAGTAGGAGACCATCCAGAGGCTGTGAGGAGGACAGATGGGACGGCGACTCTGCTCTGAGAAGCAGGCACCGCGAGTCCACGTGGGGGCTACTCGAAGGGCCCACTTGCAGTCCAGCTATTAGAACACACAACATTTTCCTCCACAAACAGTTTTTATTTTATTTATTTATTTTTTGCGGTACTGGGGGTTGAACTCAGGGGCATTCTACCTCTGAGCTATACCCCCAGCCCTATTTTTTTTATTCTTTATTTTGAAACCGGGTCTCACTAAGTTGCGGAGTGCCTCACTAGGTAGCTGAGGCTGGCCGCGAACCTGGATCCTCCGGTCTCAGCCTCCCGAATGCTGGGATTACAAGCGTGCGCCACCACGCCCGGCTACAAACAGTGTTTTTAAAGAATTCCAGCCGGGCAGCTGGGCGTGGTGGCACACAGCTCTACTCCCAGTACTTGGGAGGCTAAGGGAGGAGGATTGCAGGTTCGAGGCCAGCCTTAGCAACTTAGTGGACCCTTAAAAAAAAAAAAGGGCAGCCGGGCGTGGTGGTGCACGCCTG
>PVLC010029995.1:0-19784 GCA_004027655.1 Graphiurus murinus
CGCACGCTTGTAATCCCAGCATTCGGGAGGCTGAGACCGGAGGATCCTGGTTCGCGGCCAGCCTCAGCTACCTAGTGAGGCACTCTGCAACTTAGTGAGACTCGGTTTCAAAATAAAGAATAAAAAATAGGGCTGGGGTGTAGCTCGGAGGTAGAATGCCCCTGAGTTCAATCCCCAGTACCGCAAAAAAAAAAAAAAAAAAAAAAAAAAAAAAGAAAGCAAAGACATATTAAACTAGAATACTTTGAGTTAGAAGTTGGCCAACGTAAGCTATGATTTATCAGATTAAGTAGGACTAGGATCAGACTCTTAAGGATTAAGGGGAGCTGAGGAGGGATGACGGCTGCTGGATAGCGTAACAGTTTACATTTTAGAAAACTACCAGGAGAGCAAATGAGAGAAATAGGACAGTAGCAAAGAAGAAAGCAGGGCACGTTTCAGGGAGAGGGAGACCAAAATATGCCTGATATCGCCAGTGAAAGAAATGGTTCTAGAAAGAAGAAGCTAAGCACGAGAGCATGGCTGCTGTATAGACCACATAGCTTCCTAGACCAACCAATACGGGATCATCCAGTAGGTCACAGGAAGGGAAGTGAGGGGTGTTGTTTCTGGGCCAATGTGGGACCCAGTGTTGTCTAAAATTGAACTGGAATCTGACCACAAAAATGGCTTCCCCCGATCTTGGGCACTATGCCTCACTGGTAAGGGTTGGTTTACTTCACTAGTAGAGGCGTTTCCAAACTAGGCTACCATTTTATAGATGAAAGAATGGATTTTAGCATTTCTGGGGTAGAGAAAATGAATCCCACCTTCACCAGGGCCCAGAGGTGTGAACTTGTGGCTCCACAGGGAAGCGCTAGGATGTTGTTCCTGTGCTCCTACACAGAAACTCAACTGTGTGGAGGGGTGCAAGCAGCCCCCAGCAACAGTTGAGTGAATAGGAATGCATTTCAGTAAAACATTATTTATTTTTAAAAAGCTGTGGGCTGATTTAGCCCATAGATCAGACAAAGGTTTCTCTGATCTAGAAAGACCCCTCAGTGTGGGACTCTGGGCCATTCAGAGGGCGGCTCAGTCTCTGTGCAACCCTCCTCTCAGACCCTGTGACTCTCCTGCCCTAGTTCCTTCCTCCGGCTCCTCCAGCTGAGCTGTCAAAGTGGTCTTGAAAAGTTAAATATAGGAATTCTAAGTCAATGATAAAGGAAACTGAAAATGAAAAAAAAGTACCTAATTACGGTTTTTCCCCCCCATATTTCCTTGATGCAATGAGAATATCAGCTTAGGGCCCTCCTGACCACCTGTGTTTGTTTTTGTAGTACTTATCATATTGTGTCTAAATATGCATTTGTATTATGGCTACCGCTTCCCCCTTACTAGCTGTATGAGTTACCTGAGAGCAGGAAGAAAATTGTCTTGTTCAAAGATACAGATAGATCCTAGCAAGATTCCAGGTAAGAGGAGGCACTCAATAAATATTGGTTCAAAGAATAAATATGTATTTTTACATAGTTGTAATCATAGCAGATATAATTGCTTATTATTTTTTGGGGGGTAAATATTATATCACATTTCTACAGGCTAAGAGGTTTATCATTTTGGGAGACCACATACCATTCACTCAGATCGATCTACCACAGACTTTTGCTTCCTACAGAGTGCTGAACTGCCTTCCCATTGATCATGAGTGTAAAGTGTGCTGTAACGTGCTTATTATTTTTCCACGTCTAAGGATCGTTTCCTTAAGATACACTCCCAGGAATGGGAACCTAGTCAAAGAGAAGGGGAGTCTCAAAGACTAATAAAGTCCACTGCTGCCAAGCTCAGAGAAGAACAGCAACAAATAGAGACACCGGTTTTACACAACTCCAACATTACACAGCACGTTTTTATTTCATTTTGGTTTTAATTTTTTTTTTTGGTACTGAAGATTGAGCCCAGGGATACCTTCAAGCTACATTCCCAGCTCTTTTTTATTTTGAAACAAGGTCTTGTTGAGTTGCTGAGAGTCTCACTAAGTTGCTGAGGCTGGCCTTGAACCTGTGATCCTCCTGTCTCAGCCTTCCAAGTACTAGGATTATGGGCATGTGGCACCCTGCCCACCTTCATGTATGTGTATTTCATATACATACATCTGAGGTGTTTTTTTTTTTTCAGTATCTGAGTTTAACCCAGAGTCTCATGCATACCAGGTAAGTGCTCTACCACTGAGCTGTACCCCAGCCCAGCCCATTCATCTTTTTTTTTTTTTTTTTTTTTTTGATGGTACCGGGATTGAGCCCAGGGGCATTCTACTTCTGAGCTATACCCCCAGCCTGATTTTATTTCTTATTTGGAAGCAGTGTCTTGCTAGGTTGCTGAGAGCCTTGCTAAGTTGCTGAGGCTGGTCTTAATCCTATAATCCTCCTGTTTTAGCCTCCCAAGTACTGGGATTACAGGTGTGTGCTACCATGCCTAGTTTACATCATGTTTTAAAAGTTTCCTAATGTAATAAATTTTAAACGACCCCTCTTTGTTTAATTTGCTTATCTCTGATGACTGATAAAGCTAAAGAGAATTTTTTTTTAAGTCCCATCTGGGGACTCTACTTTTTACTCACTTCAAATAAAGGATTTTTGTGGAAAGAGAAAGGTAGGGGAACTCCGACATATATCCATGATATCTTGGGATGATTTTCAAAGCATATGGAGAAAGTGCATCTTCTTTTTTTTTTTTTTTTAGTACTGGTGATTGACTGCCAGGGCTTTGCAACTGCTGGCAAGTGCTCTCCCACTGAGCTAGCGCCCCAGTGGGCCCTCCCCCTTTAAATGTGATGCCTGGTCCATCGTTTACCAAGGTGCTCCACTGGCAGCAAGGTGCCTGGGTGGACCCCAGGGGTGCAGTGTGGGAAGCAGAGCTGGTGGGCAGCGCGGCACCGAGGAGAGCCTGACTCAGACTCCACAGAGCTTGAGGTCCCCAGTGGAGCCCCCGTTTCTGCCCACTGGTCAAGGAAAAGTAGCCAGCTTCTGCTGACAGAGACTTAGCCAGGAAGGTGATGGCAATGAATTTTTAATCAGGATCAGACACTGATCCATTCAAGCCTCTAAAAATCAGAGACAACTACTGTACAGATACGTGAATACTGACCACTCAAGATGACCTTCAAATTAAGCTCCTCCTACATAAAGGACTAAGTGTGTGGAGGGAAAACTGAGAGACTGAACTATCTCATGCTGATAACTTTAAAGGATACATGCTTTTTTTGTGTGTGTGATACTAGAGATGGAGCCCAGGGGCCTTCTACCCCTAGGCCACACCCCCAGACCTATTTTATTTCTTATTTAGAAACAGGGTCTCACTAAATTGCTGGGAGCCTCAATAAGTTGCTGAGGCTGGCTTCAAATCTGCAATCCTCCTGTCTTAACCTCCCAAGTACTGGGATTACAAGGGTGTGCCAAGATGCCCGGCTATAGATGTGTTTTTTAAAATGGTATTTTACATTGTTTTTATAAGTTATGATTCTTAAAGCAATTTCTTTTAATAATTGAATAAGTGAACCTAAATGAAAGGAGTGCCCAATATACTGACATTTTGGGATTCTACACATGCCGTTCAAATATAAAGTAGCTTTATCAGTTTATCGCCCCTGGTATTGGCTGCAATTTAGGCATAGAGCAAGCTCTGAATTGTCACACAAGCTCAATTATCTGGAAGTCCAAGTCACCGAGAAAATCACCGAAGGCATGCCGTAATGGCCAAGGCATGCACCCTGCGTGTGTGTCCCCTGAGACACTACAGCTGATCAACAGTGACGGGTACTTAGAATCCTGAGGACAAGCTGGGCATGGTGGCGCATGCTTGTAATCCCAGCATTCAGGAGGCTGAGACTGGAGGATCCGGGTTCTCGGCCAGCCTCAGCTACCTAGTGAGGCACTCTGCAACTTAGTGAGACCCGGTTTCAAAATAAAGAATAAAAAATAGGGCTGGGGGCGTAGCTCTGAGGTAGAAAGCCCCTGAGTTCAATCCCCAGTACCACAAAAAATAAATAAAATAAAATAAAAAAGGCATTGCTTTAAAAAAAAAAAAAAAAAAAAAAAAAGAATCCTTAGGACAATCATACATGTTCATGTGCAACTGGTCTACCTCTGGTTTCTCAAAATCCCCAGGGAACTATTGGCTTCCAATTCCCCTGTGGCTCACCAGTAGGGGATGGCTGGAAGGGTCACCGTGCAATGCCTAAATTTTGATTTCTTGTCCCAGGCGTGCTGGTGGAATCCTATCCACTTTATCACACACACGAAGCACTAAAAGGGATCTGAGGTCATCTGCTCCACCCGTAGGAAAACTAGACAAAGAGCTGTACTCTAAAGCTGAAATTTCCTCTATTATTTCACTTCATTCTCATCAATAATCCCAACCATTTAAGCACCAAGGCCCTCTGCGTGTTGGAAAGAAACTGAAGCTGGTGGGCAACTTGCCCAGTAGGTCTGCCTGCTTGCGTCCTCATGGCCCAGAAGTTGGAGCATGCACTCAGTAGACTTGGGGTGGACGGCCGAGCACGGCCCGGGAGCCAGGAGCAGGACACACACGAGCTGCGGGACCTGGGGCTCCACGAGGCCGGCTTGCGCAGGCAGCTCTTCAGGCAGGCCTCGGTCTGGGTTGGGTCAGCTGTGGCCCGCCCTCTGGTCCTGCCAGGGTGAGGGTGACCTCTAGCTGGAGTGACCGGCCAAACTATTGTCTGTGGCTTTGCAGGAAGCCATTTGAATGGGTCATTGAAAAACGATATTTCTAAATCAAGCTGTACCAATATTTTTATTTCCTTTCATGCAATGCCACGTTGAAAGCCGTTAGATGAGCCTGTTTTCAAAGCCTGGGAAACAAGTGCCAGTGACTTCAGTTCAGAAAAACAAAGCAGAGAGCAGAGAGGGCACAGGCTGGTGATGTGGGTCCCTCTCAGAGTAAGTCCGCACTCCTGGGACCCAAGAGATGTGTGACAAAAAAACACATAGAAACCTAAAATGCTCTTCAGAGGAATGTGACACACCCAATATTTATACATATTAGGTCTCCTGCTCACAGTTCTACATTTTTTGAAATAAGAAATAGAAGCTAGACCTGGTGGTGCATACCTATAATCCCAGTTCTTGGGTGGCTGAGACAGGAGGATTGCAAGTTCAAGACCAGCTTCAGCAATTTAGTGAAACTCTCTGCAACCTAGTGAGACTGTTTCAAAACAAAAAAATTTAAAAAGGGATGGGGGTGTAGTTTGGAGGTAGCATGAATACTTCTAGGTTCAATCCCCATTACCACAAAAAGAAGGAAGGAAGGAAGGAAGGAAGGAAGGAAGGAAGGAAGGAAGGAAGGAAGGAAGGAGAAACATAGGTTGTTAACTGTATGGTTTATACCATTTCTAAAATAAGCAACACATCACTGTGTCTAGTCTGGGAACTTGCTCTGTCGTGTTAGTGGAAAAGAGAAATTCTGAGAACTGACCCGCCAGGTGCCCTAGCCTTCTCCCCAGTATACTGCCCCTAAAATTAAGACAAACGGTAAGAGGTGAAAGAGGGACCCCTGCTGGTCTATCGGGGTCACCTCTTCCCACAAAGCCCGTTTTGATGGTAAGTAGAACAAATGAGCACGCAAACCCCCAACCCAGTAAGGAGCACTGGGGTAAAGAAGTTGAGAAGAAACGGGCTGGTGGGTAACTTGCCCAGTAGGTCCCCTGGCTACTAACAGCCGAGCTGGACTTAACCCCCAGCTGTGAGTCCAATTCTAGAAGGTGGAGCGTGAACTCAACTGATTTAGGATCAACAGCTGAGTCATGGCATGGGGCATGGGGGGCAGGAAGGGTGACAGTGGTGAGTTGGGTGTCCTGTGCCCAAGGAACCTGGCTCCACAGGCAGCTGCCAAGCAGGTGTTAGTCTCAGAAAACGCTAGAAGACCGAATACAAAAGGCAAAATGTCCCCTTTTGTTGTAATGTGATCAAGGATCAACTGAAAAATGCAGCCCTGGAGTGTGAACGGTAGGCAGGAAGCACAGAGGAGTTTTCCTGCCAAGGAAAGGGGCCCGGGCTTCCACAAAAGTCCTCTGCCAGGCCCCGTAGCCGGGCAGAGGGTGGCTAGGAGTACACTCAGCTCTGGGTTACACAGAAAGCAAAACCTTGGCACTTCTAAACATGAACAGGCTCTTTAGAGAAACCTAGGGAAAGTAAAATTCAGGCAAATGACTGGGGGAAGCTAAATCACTGAGATCAGAGAAATACCTGATAGCACTGAGAAAAAGCATTGGAAACCTTACTTTCTGTGAGACACCCTCCCCCAGCCCCCAAACGCTACTGCTTCTTTTATATTAGGTCTTACATAATTTAAATCCTTTATTATTCAGATTTAAGCTACCAGTGCCCATGAGAGAAATGACTCCTTCAGAATGGCTCCCGAGTTCCAGGAGAGAGGGACACGCGTGTCCCACTGAGGGAATGTCTATCCAGAAGGAGCCAGATCCACCACGGTGGGTGCGAGAGTTGAGTAACGCAAAACCCAAAGGCAGGCTGCCATCTGCACCCAGCTGCAGTGCAGTCGAAGAGGTCTGCAGTCTGCAGGCTGTGTGTCTGCGGTCCTTCCTGCTGGCTTTAACGATTCAGTTAAAGCAGTGGTGCACACCTGTAATCCCAGTACTAGTGTTATGGGGTACGGTGGATCTCCCAAAATCCAGGTTCTTGGTATCGTGAAGAAAAGAATTTCAACACATACCAGTCAAAAACATCTGGCAGGATTTATTAAAAATTAAGGGAAAACTGGGAGAAAGGGAATAAAAAGGAAAGGCATGGAGCGGGAAGCGGGAAGGGGGTAAGGCATGGAGGAGAAGGGCCCGCCGCGAGCCTCCAGGGAAGAAAAGGAAGTGGCTTCTTGCGACTGGACTTTTTAAGGGTTTCGCTCCTCCTCCTCCTCAGATTCAGGTGGGCGAATAGGTGGTCAGATAGGGCCCGGAAGTTGCAGGTGGAGGCGGGACTTCTGGAGATTAGGGTGTGGAACTCAGGTGGAGGCGGGGTTCCTAAGAAAAAACTTCCAAGGGGTGGAGTTAGCTTAACTCAAAGAACTTCCACGGGGTGGAGTTAGCTTAACTCCCCTGATTTTTAAAAAAAACTATATTTTAAAAACGATATTTTCCTGGATCCTCCAATTACCATCCTCCTACCTAAATTTCTGCTTCCTAGGCTACCTCATCACTAGGGAGGCAGAGAGAGCAGGATTGCAGACTTGAGGCCAGCTTCAGCAGCTGAGCGAGAAACTCAGCAACCTAGCAAAACCCCATTTCAAAGTAAAAAATAAAAAGAGCTGGGGGGGGGGCTCAGAGGTAGAACACCCCTGGGTTCAATCCCCAGTACCCCCACACACACACACACTTCAAAAGACTATTTCCCTAGTGAAAGGGAACAGCAAACAAACCAAAGAGAAAAAAACAAGATGCTTATGAATAAATAGTGTCCATTTCTCTTTTGGTGCCAAAAAAAAGGAGCTTAATTGGCCATAAAAGCAAAACTTTACTGCTCATGGATTCTTTCTGACTCTCGTAGACTGGTCAGTAGTTACTGTGGTCATAATAAGTGACACTCTACAGCAGTGTTCTTCCTCTGTGGTGCACGTAAGTCACCTGGGGTCTTCTGAAAATGTGGTTCTGGTTTGGGCGTCTCCGTGGGGGCAGAGATTCTGCACTCCAACAAGTTTCCATGCTGGTCTGTGGCCCACACTTTGAGCAGCAAAGCTCTATCGTTTACAAAGAACTTTTCTGGGTGGCTCTCCAAGTAGTCCAGGTGGAAGGGAATCTATCACGAGACTCTTCAGGGGACATATCATCTTTCAGCATATCAACTAGACCAATCTGACCGCAAAAACACAGTCCTCTTCCAGGCAACATATCACATGTCACCCCAGATGCAACTGGCTGCCAAGCTCATGAAGACTGGTTGCTGCTTGCCTAGCACACCGAAAGCTCAACAAATGCCTGCAGTGTGAATGAATGCATGCATGCATGAATGAATGAATGCACAGAAGGGAGAAGAAGAAAACGGAGTGAACGTAGCTCCCAACTTGCTCCTGGGTATATTTCAGTCATCTTCCAAAGCTTTTTGCTAGTCATCTATCGAAATGGGGGAAAAATACAAGTCACCACTGGACTTGTTGAGAGGGGAAGGAAGGAGATACGGAGGGAGAAGATGAGGATGTGGAGCAGGAGGATGAGGAAGAAGAAGGGAAGGAGGAAAAGACGAAATACAGCAGCCAACTTTCAGGATCCCTCAGTGCCAGGCACAGTGTTGAAGATCTTTACATGTGAGTTGGAGATTATGATGATTTCCATTTTACAGGCTGGGAACCTGAGGCACAGAAAGGCTACGTAACCCAAGATAATCCAGGCAGGAAGGAGGAGGCAGCTCTGGAGCGGAGCCCTGGAGGCCTCCACGTGAGTTTCACAGGGCAGCACCCCAGCCCCACCGCCAGCCACAGCAGCCCGGCCTGCTTCTCTGTTAGGTTCTGCCAGCAGTTAGTCCCCGCCAACTGGCCTGGTACGTGGCCTCTCTAAGTTGGAGAGTAACTCAGCTCCAAGGCTCTAGCTGGTATTTTGGATGCAGGCGTTTTTATTATACTGCCACACTTAGCATAAGGGCTCCATGTTTGCAGCATTTTCTGATTTACTGTTTTGAGTAGTAACCCAAATAACTGTAGCAAATACTCTGAAGACAAATTTGGAGGGTGGGGAGGTAACTTAAAAAGTTGCAAGAACATGCAAAGAATGCTGACATAACCCTTTAATGAGAAAGAGCACTTGTTGGCATTTTGCCTCATTTGCTTCATCATTTATGATTGTCTTTCTCCGTCTCTGTTCAGTGTGCGTGTGCGTGTGCCTGTGCGTGTGTGCGTGTGTGTTATGGTCTGGATCTGAAGTGCCCCCAGAATAGCCCATGTGCTGGCAATGCAGGAGGTCAAAGGCGTGCGTGGCTGCAGGAGGGTCACTGGGGTGTCCTCTTGAGGACCGTCTCTGCTTCCCACTGCCTTGAGTTGAGCCTCGCCCTCTGGCATGTCCCGCCACCACAACGTCTACCTTGGAGCTGGTCGGCCCTGGCACGAAGCTCTGACACCGTGAGGCCAAATCTTGTCAGGTATTTTGGTCACAGTGACAGAAAGGCTAAAAAAGCTAACTAAAACTGTATATATATCTGTATATATATATATATACATATACACATATATATATATGTGTATATTTTTTCTGAATCTCAAATGGTTCAGAAAATAAAAGTGTTATATATATGTATGTATATATATATATACATACAGTGATATATATATGTATGTATATAAATAGTGTTATATAATATATATATATATCACTTTTTTATTTTCTGACTCATTTGAGAGCAAGTTACAAACTTCATGCCCCTTTATTCCTAAGTACATCGGCACATAAGTCCTAAGGATAAGGCCCTTCTCTTAGGTGATCACAAGAAAATGATCAAATGAAGGAAAAGTTAGTGTTGCTGTAATACCTGTATTCAATGTGCCCGCTGCAACCCATGTGGTCATTCCACTCACTGATTGCTTTTATAGCCAGGCCTAGTGTATTTTAATGGCTGAGTGCATATTAAGAATTAATATAAGTAATTAAGAATTAATACGAGCAGAGTGCTGTTGGTACTTGGCAAGCCCTTGGCTCCATTAAGCCGTTTGGCCCTCATCTGGCCTCTCTGAGGTTGGGCAGCAGGACCAGCCGGGGGCTCCCCAGGACAGAAATGAGGCTGGGGTTAATAACTGCCGAGCCAAAGCTCAGACCCTCCCTCCCTTCACCACTGCTTGGTATTTTATTTTAAAGAATGTCTTCATTTTAGAAGCAACAGACTGACCACTAATCCAAATATTTTTTTTTTTTTTTTGTACTGGGGATGGAACTCAGAGGCATTCTACCTCTGAGCTATACCCCCAGCCCTATTTTTTAATTCTTTATTTTGAAACTGGGTCTCACTCAGTTGCGGAGTGCCTCACTAGGTAGCTGAGGCTGGCCACGAACCCGGATCCTCTGGTCTCAGCCTCCCGAATGCTGGGATTACAAGCGTGCACCACCACGCCCGGCCTAATCCAAATATTTTAAATTCCAAAAATAAGGTAATCGAATTTGGGTGCTGATCTCTACAATCACCTACTTTGATGCTAGCATTCTAGATCCTAACCCACACCCACAGCCGCATCTACAGGAAGAGTCCCGAGTCACCCCTGGGGAATGCCTTGGGGTGGGCTGGGTGGCCCGCAGAGGCCTGGCCTCCTCAGCACCGGCAAGGCCTGCCGCTCTGCAGAGTCCCCCCTTCCACCTCACGTGAAGAACTCGAACCCACAACCAGCGAAGGATCCCCAGTTTGGGGCTTGACCTGAACACAGAAAACAGAGGCTTACTGGATGTTTCTTCCAGGGACGAGTGAAACATTGGTTTGGGGGTAGGAAAACAGTTTCCCAATCCTCAGAAGTAGCCTAAAAAGGGATGCAAACTTAGAAACGTGCCTGTTGAACAGAAAAGCACTGGTTTCGGAAGTGGAGCTAGGGGGTTCAAGCCATTTCCCTTCCACTGGGTACATATGCCTTGGGCAAGTTACCGAACCTCACTGGGCCTCAATTCCATCACCTGTACACCCACATAATAGCAAACATCAAGCAGCAGGAGTGCAGGGGCGGGCTCACAGCACTTGGGCCGTAGAAAGCCTTCTCCAGGACAAACTTCTGCTTTCATACAAGCCTAAAGGAACCGGGCAAAGTTGTCTCTGCAAAGGTGAGTGGAATATGAGAGATATGGGGAGTTTTGATTAAAATTTCACTGTCAATAATACAAAATAACAGACCGCCGTTGCAGAAAGCGCTGTCTCCAGTGACAAGGAGCAGAATTTTTCTCATGTGTGGCACTCTGCTTTGTTTGTGAATGTTGGACAGGAAGAACTAAATATTTACCTTTTCCAGGGCCTCTTTGTCAAGTAGTTCTTGCACAGCTAGAAGCTTGATGCTGTAAGAGAAAAGGAAAAGCACACTTGAAAACAAATCATGCTGTGTCACTAAGCATTAACAGAAGTCATGAGTACCAAAGTAAAACATTTCAGCCTGCATTTCTTAAGGTGACCTTTTGTTTGAATCAGAATGAGCATTCCAAATATATTAGAAATGCTTCTGAATTTGAAGAGTAATTCTACAAATGACTCAGTGATTCCACTTTCAGGTATACTGCCCAAAGAGTTGAAAGCAGGCACTTGAAAAGACGTTTTCCCACTCATGTTCACAGCCACACCAATCATACTAACCGTAAGGTGGAGACGACCAATGTCTACCAACAGATGCCGGGTAAGCAAAATGTGGCACACCTATTCAATGGGATATATTACTCAGCCTTAATACCTGACATAACACAGAAGCATCTTGAAGACATTCTGCTAAATGAGATCGGCCAGTTACAAAAAGATAAACACTATCCCATTCCACTTATGAGCTACCTAGAGTGGTCACGTTGACAGAGGCAGAAAGAAGAATGGTGCTTTCTAGGGGCTGAGGTCAAGGGAATGGGTGGTTACTGTTTAATGGGTGTGGAATTTCAGCTTGGGATGAAGAAAAAGTCCTGGAGTCGGATGGTGGTTACACATGACACACATGTGCTGATACCACTGAACTGTATGCTGGAGAATGATCAAAATGGTAAATATCATGTTGTGTACATTTCAGCACAAAGCATTCTTTTTTTTTTTTGCCATACTGGGGATTGAACCCAGGGGCATTCTACCTCTGAGCTACACCCCCAGCCCTATTTTTTTATTCTTTATTTTGAAACAGGGTCTCACTAAGTTGCAGAGGGCCTCACTAAGTAGCTGAGGCTGGCTGTGAACCTGGATCCTCCTGTCTCAGCCTCCAAATGCTGGGATTACAAGCATGCACCACCATGCCCGGCTAGCACAAAGCATTCTAAAAGTTCATTGATAGCTGCTTCATGTAAGAAATCTTAGTAAATTCAGAAGAATATAAGGAAGAAAATAGTCACCCACAGTCAGTATTAATCTTCACTTGGCATTCCTTTGATGATAATGAGCAAATATCTGAATCACTGCACACAAAGAGGGCCTGCTCAGTGGCTCGTTTGCTTACCAAATGCCAAAGGAGCCCTCCTGAGTGCAGTGGCCGAGCATGCATGGTGACTTTATGACATGCTCCTGCCTGCGAGGAGCTCACAGCCTCTTGGAAGCTACGATCAGATCAGATCATAGGCACTAGAGAAAGCAGACATACGAGAGGCAGAGAGGGGCCTGGCCCCAGAGGTCAGAGGGGGCTTCCTGTAAGGAACAAGAGAGCCTTGCCAGGGGACGGGGTTTAGAAAGATCCTCCACTGAGGGGTGTATAGAGACATCAGGGGAGAGACTTGATTCATCAGTCTCTAGGCTAGGGGCCAGAGACCAGACTGCAGCCAGCAATGTAGCCGAGGGAATTTGGAAACAGATGCAGGTTGGGGGCTCCTTTTTCTGATACCCTGCTTTTGAAGCATTCATGAACATCATGAGCAGGTGGTTGCAGCTGCTCAAGATTTCTAGGGAACAGGTTGGCATACATGGTTTTGTGACACTCTCTCCCCACCTGGATAATGTGCTCAGAGTCACTGATGACTGTGGTTCCCACTCCCACCGCCTGCACAGGTTCTGCAGAGCACAGACAGACCCCACCTGTGCCACGCGACTCCCTACACAGGGGCCATGCCATTGGAAGTTCACCTTGACTTCCAGAGTTCGCGCCACTCTATCTGGACAGGTAAGCGCGTGCACCTGACCAAAAGGCACTGGGTTATTTCAAAATCACTCCGGGAAGTGCAAGAAATGTTCTCAAGCCTTCTAAGAAACCACCTACCAACAACCACAATTCAGCAAACGTCAGGGCTAATGGCCAGGTCTCTGGGTATTCCCTCCACTCCAACTACACCAGCTCTCCCCTGCCCATTGGACACGCTCACTTTTGTTGTTTTTCTGGCTTGGAAGGATCTTCCCCCAGAGCTTTACAACATGAACTCCATCTCATGGCCTCATTCTTGTTGGCGTGTGAATGCCAACTCCTCTAAGCAGCCTCCCTGGATACGCAGGGTAAAGAGTGCCCCTAGCCTGGTGCAGTGCCACATGCCTGTAATACTAGTACATGGGAGACTGAAACAGGAGGGTCACAGGTTCGAGGCCAGCAGTGCTTGATAACTTAGTGAGACACTGTTTTAAAATTAAAAAATAAAATAGGGCTGGTGGTATAGCTTAGAGGTACAATGCCCTGGATTCAATCCCCAGTACTACACACACACACACACACACACACACACACACACACACACAGACTTTCCTAGTCATGACATTTTATTTTTTATTTATTTATTTATTTTTTGGGATTGGGGATTGAACTCAGGGGCATTCTACCTCCGAGCTATACCCCCAGCCCTACTTTTTATTCTTTTATTTTGAAACCGGGTCTCACTAAGTTGCGGAGTGCCTCACTAGGTAGCTGAGGCTGGCTGAGAACCGGGATCCTCTGGTCTCAGCCTCCCAAATGCTGGGATTACAAGCGTGTGCCACCACGCCCGGCTTGACATTTTATCTTTAGAGTGTTCATTTGTTAGGAAGCTCCATGAGGCTGGGGGCTCAGCCACTTTTGCCTACCACTCCTTCTGCAGTGTGTATGACTGGCACGTGGAATGCTCTCGAGGAGTCTGTACTGACTGACCAGAGGCCACTGCACCAAGTCACCCTCACAGCTCACGGGTGCCAGGCTTCCAGGAGGGATAAAGTGGCAAGGTGTGCCTCGGTTTCTCCACCTGAAAAAGAATGCCTGAAGGAGCTGACTGGATGGCTTCACCCGTGCAGGTGACTGCCATTAATAAAACATGTCTAGCGGCAGGTCAGAGCCACTGGCTGCTCCTCAGCACATCCCCAATGTACAGATCTGAGTCGCGGCTGGCAATCTGGACAGCAGCTTAGAGGCTAAGTTAGGAGTAGCCTGCGTTAGATCAAGTTTCAGCTCACATTGCCTCTGAAATAAGCACTGGAAAATATTGACACTGGAGGGACTTTTAAAATAGCCCCTGAGTCCTGCCCCTATGTAGTCACAAGGTCTGACTTAGTATCAGATATCAGATATCAACAGATTTGAGGAAAGGCTGAAACTCTTAGGATATTCAGCTCTTTTTCAGCCTTTTCAAAAGACACTATACTCAACCCACTGTGGAACATGATCTGCAAGCCAGAGGTTTCAGGTTCTGAATGAAAATGAAAGTAACTTCAACTGAATCTTATTTCAGTAAAAAGAGGGAGGATTCCACTCCCTGCTCTCATCATTCGACTGTGGACTTTGTTCTGGAACAGGGATGGCAAATATTTGGCATGCATTTTGCTACTTCCCAAGCCCCTCAGCTCTCTCCAAGGAACTTCCCCATGCTGAGCTTGAATTCATCTCCAGAATTCTTCTCAACCCTCTAGGGAGACACAACCAATTGGCTGAAAATGGCATGTGAGCTAAAACCCATTTGACATCTGCTCTAAGGCCAATGCCAAATTGCATTAATGTAGGGGAGCTGGAGAAGGCAGACAAACTAGAGAGAGTGAGACGGCTTTGGGGGCAGGAGGAGAGAGGACGACAAGACACTCAAATCTATAGCCTTCGAGTTCCACAACAGGTACCAGGTGAAGCGGCAAGACCAGCGGCTCCAGCTGCCCATCCGCTGGGGCTCTTCAGAAAGTTGTGCGGTCTTTCAAGCTGTTCTCTGATGGGGATGGTGCTGTTCGTCTGTCATCCCAGTACTTGGGAGGCTGAGACAGGAGGATCGCAGGTTTGAGACCAGCCTTGTCAACTTGGCAAGACTCTCAGCAACCTAGCAAGACTCTGTTTCAAAACAAACAAAAAAAAATTTTAAAAAGGGCTGGGGTTATGGCCCCTGGGTTCAATGTTCTCAGATGTTCCCTGTTATGTAACTATCCTAATGTTATCTCTAACCTTACTGGACGTTCTTCAAGTTTGAGGTACTTATTTATTACTTATGATATCAAATTCTTCTAGCACAGCAGAACCTACCAGGGACGAAATTTCACACATACAAAAGGACAACAAACCCATTTACCACATTTTCTATTTGATACCTTCCAATTTCTTGCCCTGGAAGTGAACTTGATATTTCATTTAATTCTGTCCTTCCCTCCCTCCTTCTTTCTGCTAATTCTACAAACATATATCGATACTGCCTATATTTTAGAAACTGTGCCATGAATAATTCATCTGGAATAAGGTGAGCACAATCCTGTTCTTGGGCTCAGAGAGCTGAAAGGAAGCTGTGCCTGGTAGTGCACAAATGTAATCCAGTACTTGGAGCCCGAGACAGGTTTGAGGCCAGCCTCAGCAATTTAGGGAGATTCTGTTTCAAAGTAAAAAAATAAAAAGGGTGTAGCTCAGAGCATAGGGGGTCCCCTGGTTTCAAGCCCTAGTACAAAACAAAAACAAAAAACCTGAAAGGAGTTAGGAGGCTACTTGGGCCCATGCCCAGGGGGAAGGGGGTTATGTTTTCCTGAGAGTCTCCCAGGTTCCAAGGTAGACCAGCGGAGCCTGGCCTGACAGGACATGTGTTCCAGCGGCGTGGTGCTCACCGTGTGGCTGATGGACTTACAGGGTTCCTCTGAAGACTGAGGCTTTGTGTGCTCATCAGTGTATCCCTGGAACCCACAGTGCCCCGTGCAAAATACCTAATCTTTAAGTATTTCACCCATGCAATAGCAAATGGACCCGTTGTGTATACTCATTATATATTTATCGCATCCTGTTCTATCTCATGCATATACTATGCCGCATAATCAATGCAGTGCAAAGACAGTGCTGGGACCTGCAGAGGAGGGAGCTAGAATGAGTTGCTGCCTCCAGTCTCCTTCCAGAGGGTCCCAACTTGTTTGGCTCATCAACCCCTTTTCAGAAAAAAAAAAATACTCGGCGCCCCCTGGAAACCTCCTGTCTTTAAGCAAATCAGCAGAAAGATGTCGTGACAAGTATCTTTTATGTATCTCTATTTCGTTCTGGCATCACTCACTTTGAGAAATCTCTGGTTCTGTCACGGTGAGCAGCCTTGAGACGCCAAGGCTGCCATGTGACCGGCCAGGAGGACACTGAACAAAGCCGGGTGGCTCCCTGGGGAGTCACTCCTAAGGTGACCAAGGTGACCGCTACAGCTACAGACCTGCCAGGCGGACAGAACCGTCTGTAGAAGATGCCAGCGAGGGTGTGACAATGGTGGCGGTGTGAAGGATGAACTGGCATGGGGGTGCCCAGACCGGAGGCAGCAAGTCCTGAGACAGGGCCAGTGTGAACCGGCGGTAGCTTGTGCTGTGAAATGGTACTGGGCTGCTCGACACAGAATGAGCAGCGGGAGAGGCTTTGTGGATGAAAGGGGGCAGGAGAGGCGAGAGGAGCCCCTCCAGGCTTCTGGCTTGTGATGCTGGAGGCTGGGGACCTCTACTCAGGGAGTGGAGCGGGACTGGAGAGGGCAAGTTAGGTCTTGAACGCCTGCTGCTGGAGTGCTGGGGTCTCCAGGGGCCTGTGAATTAGTAACTAGCTGTAGCTCAGCAAGTTCTGGGCTCAAGATTAGAACACAGGGGCAGGAAGATGGTGCTAAAGGGCTTCGATTCTGGAGAAGACTGAGCAGAGAGAAAGATAAAAGCCCTAGGCTTTTGTCACAGAGTCAGAGTGGGAGAGAAAAGGAGCCTGTCAGGGAAATGGAAAAGGACCTGCCCGGAAGGCAGAAGACCCAGAGAATGGGCCCTGAGTGACAGGGAGAGCGGGGCAAGAAGACAGGGAGCCTCGAGGTCAGACTTGCAGAAGAGCAGGGGCTGGAGGCTGGGATGCCGGGAGAGGGCTCTTCCAGGGCGTGGTGGATGCCAGGATGAGAAGTGGACGGGAAGTGAGAACGAGAAAGAATGAGATGAAAATCTCGGCAGACGACGTAGGTGACTCTCACAGCATACCTTGCCAAGGAGCAGAGCGCAGAGCCAGGAGGTCTTCGCCTTACAAAGTGGATGCAATTACTGAAGTGCAGACACGTGGCCCTGCCTGCCAAAGCTGCTTTTTTTTTTTTTCAGTACTGAGGATTGAATCCAGGGTGTTCTACCTCTGTACCTTTGAGCTACCTTCCCACCCCTTTTTATTTTATTTTGAGACAGGGTCTTGCTAAATGGCCCCGGCTAGCCTCAAACATATGATCCTCTTGCCTCAGCCTCCCAACTAGCTGGAATTACGGGCATGTGCCACCACACCTGGCTCACTCACTTGCTCTCTCTCTGTCTCTGTCTCTCATCTCCACCCTCCCCATATGATATAATCACAGAACCTGGTTTCCTCTGATAGCTCATCATCATTTGTATGATTTTGGGGAATTTGAAGGCATGAAAGTTCTAGACGATGACCAGGGTACTTTCATCCTGTAATAGACTGTATCCAATCTCCTCTGCAAGGGAAGAGGGAGAGTATGGTGAAGAACCCCAAACTTAAGGGCCTGAGCCAGCTTAGGGGCCCTCAGTGATCCTGGTGACATAACACTTTGCACCCAGTGCACCAACCACAGTGTCTCCAGGATTAGGAGCAAGGCCAGGGGTGGTGACAGGAGTCTCCAGCAGATAGCACCCCAGCATGAACCTGGGGAGGGGGGAGCTCCAGGCAGCCCCCAGGTAAGGAGGGAGCAGGCCCCAAGGAGATGACGGAGCAAGGGGGTGATGACTGCAGGGCCGGACACAGAAGCCACTTGGGAATTTGCCCAGAAGTCAAATTCAGAAACGGTGCCAATCTAGTGGTCTCAACTCTCTTCCTCCTCTCTTCCTGTTCAGAGAAGCTTCCACATTAGCTGCCCCTGAACAAAGTCAGCAAGAGTGCACTTTTTTGATCCCCAAATTTAGAAGAGGTCCTGAACGTCAGGCACACACTCGTTTTCTCTCATATTTAATTTTCTTCTGCCATTGGCTCAGTGCTGGAGAAACACAGGGGCATGGGCCTCTGCACCTGAGTGGACATGCTGAGCAGGGGGACGGGTTCCCGGGGAGCCCTGCTTGTCTCAGACACATGTTATGCAACATCACATCCTGTTCCTGATGGAGGAACATTCTAGCAGCTGGTCCTGCCTCTCCAAAGCTGAGCGCTGCACTGGTGGATCAGCTCCGGAACAATCTACATGGGTTTAGCTTGGGCAGTAACTTGCTGGTGGGTATGAAAGAGCCAGTCTGCCAGACAGTCTGGGCAGGAAACTTTAAGGACAGCTCTCTGGCTCTTGTTCCATTTTCAGGTTTTTAAGGGCTTAAATCAATTATAGTCACTTCTATTTTCCAATCCATTCAGATTTCCATATTTTGAGCCAAAAATGACTACTAATCTTTCAAAACTTAAAACATCCTCTGCATCTGTGCTTACACCCCTTTCTTTGATGCGTATAGCTTGCACATTAAAATCAGGCTTGTGAGAAACCAGTCTTTAGGAAAACTAGCACCAGGGTGGACCAGTTCTAACATTCTTCTAATTAATTCAATTTTGCATTTACCTTAATCCCTTTCTCTAACTTCCCTTTGTTTTTGTTAGTTTCTATGGCTACCTTCTTGAGTTGGATAGTCATTTAATGATTTCTTGAATACAAACCCAAACGTTTTCCTCCATGTACTTTAGCTTGTCTCCAATTTTGTTACATAGCCTTCTTGTTACATCTTACCTAGTTTGCAGTGGGAGTTTGAGGTCTCTTATTGGATTCCACAGTTTTCTGGACTCTGATTTTATATCTCCAAGTATAGTCATATGCCACATAAAGACATTTCAGTCAAGGAGGGACTGCATATACCAAGGCGGACCCATGAAGTTAAACTGTCCAGTGCCGGTGTAGCCTTCTTAGCTGTGTAAGCACACTTGGTGATGTCTGCAGTGACAACAAAATCACTAGTGACACGTTTCTTAGGACGTGTCTCTGTTATAAGTGATGCAGAGCTATAGCTGGGTTTTTAATTTTGTGAATGGGTTTTCTATAATCCCAGTGCATTGTGGGTAAAGGAAGTACCCCTGTACATTTCCTGCTTCTTAAAAGTGTTGCCACTACATTATGATGTGAGACTATAATGCACCAATGAAAGTATTAAAAAAACAAAACGTGTTGCCCAGGGCGCAACAGGGGCACACAGCAGCCTCCTGGGTAGTGTACCCGGCCTGCCGCCTGCACGGACTGCTCTAAGAGACCTTGCAGACAGCCTTGTCTGGAAGACACTCCAGAGTGGCACCTCCTGCTGCTCCCAGCCTAGGCTCCCGACAGGTATGTTGGTGTCTTTGGGAAGTCCCACTGTCGAGACCAACTGCTCAGAGAAAAAACAGTCCGTGGGAACAGATTTGGATTTCAGACTGGGATGTTTAGCCTGTACAAGGGAACTGGTTCATAAATACTCTCAAAGCTACAATGTCTGATTGAAGTGCAAGTCTCTATCAAATGATGATCAGGAAAATACGCTAGAAGGTACGGTATAAGATACTGAGAAAGAATTAAGTATCAGATCATTTTAAATGGAAGGGTAGAACTCTTCCCTTAAGCTGAAAAAAAATTATCTCTTTATTCCTTTAAGAATTTAGTGTAGCCGGGTACAGTGGCGCATGCCTGTAATCCCAGTACTTGGGAGGCTGAAAAAGGAGGATCACAGGTTCAAAGATAGCTTCAGTAACTCAACAACTTAACAAGACTCTGTTTCTTTTTTTTTTTTTTTTTTTTTTTTTTTTTT
>PVLC010029996.1:0-19800 GCA_004027655.1 Graphiurus murinus
AAAAAAAAAACAAAGCGTGCACCACCACGCTCAGCTTATGACCATGTATTTGAAAGCTTCTGTGGAAAATATTAGGAACCTTCTAATGCCATGATATATACAATATGGGCCCCACTAATGAATTTTTTTTTTTAAACTTAAGCCTCGAATGGTGGCCCATGCTTGTAATACCAGTACTTGGGGGGAGGGGGGCTGCAACAGGAGGATCACAGTTTCAAGGACAGTCTCAGCAGCTAGTGAGATTCTCATCAACCTAGCAAGACCCTGTTTCAAAATAAAAATAAAATGGGACTGGGGATGTAGCTCAGAGGTAGAATGCCCATAGGTTCAATCTCCAGTACCACAAAAACAAACAAAACAAAAACTAAGTAGCTGATTAATGCCATTTATTATGTAATGAATTCTATAAATATGATTACTACATAGATTATATATAAAATTAACCAGAGTATTTCTTTGATTTCTACACCAATGCCTCCAACAAGGCTTCTAGGCATTCTAGACATTCACCTAGATCCTCCTCTGTCTCCCAAGTCCTGGGATTACACGCTTGTGCCACCATGCCTGGCCTTCAAGTTCTGTTTTTAAAGATCTGGTATGCTATCTAGGCGTGATGGTGCATGCCTATAATCCCAGTACTTGGGAGGCTGAGACAGGAAGATCGCAGGTTCACAGCCAGTCTCAGCAACTTAGGGAGGCTCTCAGCAACTTAGCGAGACACTGTTTCAAAATAAAAATTAAAATAGGGATGGGGATGTAGATCAGAAGTAGAATGCCCCTGGGTTCAATCCCTAGTACCACAAAGTCAATGAATGAATGAATGAATAACTCTGAGGTAGAACACTTCTGGGTGTACCTTCACTAACACACACACACACACACACACACACACACACAAAGGTCTATTATGCTTAATAGACATATATTCTTTTCACCCTTTGCTAGAAAGTATAATTGTAATAAATACATTATAACATGAGATGTGGCTATAAATCAAAGCTGAAAGCTTTATTAAAGACATATCATATAGTTAGAGTAAAAAAGATGTTTTCTGCCGGGCATGGTGGCGCACGCTTGTAATCCCAGCATTCGGGAGGCTGAGACCGGGGGATCCGGGTTCGCGGCCAGCCTCAGCTACCTAGTGAGGCACTCCGCAACTTAGTGAGACTCGGTTTCAAAATAAAGAATAAAAAATAGGGCTGGGGGTATAGCTCGGAGGTAGAATGCCCCTGAGTTCAATCCCCAGTACCGCAAAAAAAAAAAAAAAGATGTTTTCTGAAAGTATTTTATAAGCATTGCTATTGTTGTTCTAATTTAAGATGCTTTATCATTATTTCTGAAATGTTTATTGTCAGTAGAGTCTAATAGTTTGAGTTTTTCAAGAAGGATTTGTAAGAAAGGAACTTTTCTTTCTTTCTTTTTTTTTTTGTGTGGTACTGGGGATTGAATCCTGGAATCCTGGGGCATTCTACCTCTGAGCTATAACCCCAGACCTATTTTATTTTTTATTGTGAAACAGGGTCTCACTGAGTTACAGAGGGCTTCTCTAAGTTGCTAAGGCTGACTGCAAACCTTTGATCCTCCTGTCTCAGCCTCCCACGTACTGGGATTACAGGCGTGCACTACCACACTTTGCAAAAAGGAACTTCTAATTGTAGAAAAAGTTTAGGTTGGAAAAAAAGAAAAAGGAAAAGTTTAGATTAGGTTTCAGAAGTAATTCCTTGCTTATACTTCAGGAAGTTAAAAAAATGTCTTTTGTTACAGAGGTGGGAAATCTGTCTTCTAGTAGAGATCCAAAACTTTGCTTAAATTTGTCAGGCCAATAATAAGTTCAGCAAAAGTTTAATTAATTGGAGATGGGTTGAGGCTAAGAGTGAAACAATTCAGTAATGTAATATACTCTATACTCATGTCTTTCAAAATCATATATTAAAATAAGAAAAACATCTTACATATCTGTATACTATTATGTAATTGCTTTTTTTTACTCCTGTTTGCTTTTTTTTGTCAGCTTATTTGAAAAGAATTTCCACTTTGCCATACTTAATTTTTTAAATTGCTGGTGCTTTTTTTTTTTTTATTACTGTGTGGTAGTTTACATATTTCTGCAGTAGCAACCTTCCATTGAAAAATAAAGCTTTTTCACTCCTGTTTTAAATCTATTGAGAAGTTTTGGGAAACAGTATTTGCATCTTAAAGTGTGACAAAAGTCACGTTCCCATAAAAAGGCATGAACACATTTAATTTTGTCCTTTTTTTGTGGGGAGGGGGGGTTGGGGATTGAACCCAGAAGCACTCTACCTCCAAGCTACACCACTAGCCCTTTTTATTTGTTTTTGTTTTGTTTTGAAACAGAATCTCACTAAGTTGAGACTGTCCTTGAACATGGGTACTAAGATTACAAGCCTCCCAGGTACTGGGATTACAAGCATATACTACCATGCCTGGCTCAGTAAGTTTATTTCTTCACTTAACATCTATATTTCAAGTGTCTGCCACATGCCACTATTCAAGGTGCTAGGGACAAACACAAAAGTGAGTGAGGTCGCTGGGCATGGTGGCAGGTGCCTGTAATTCCAGTACTAGGGAGGCTGAGGTAGAAGGATTGCAGATTCAAGGCCAGCCTCAGCAATTTAGCAAGACCCTCAGCAACTTAGTGAACCCTGTTTCAATATAAAAAATAAATTAAGAAGTCTGGGGATGTATCTCGGTGGTCGAATGCCCCAGGTTTCATACCCAGTACAAGAACACTAAAAAAACTGAGTTGGATCAAAATTAGAGCAAGTTCCTGCCTCCTCGGAGCTTAGATTCTAGCAAGGGAGATAGAAGACAAGAAAATAAACACTGACCAAGATAATTTCAGGTTGTGGTAAATTCTGTGGCGGAAATCAACAGAACAAAATGACAGTGTATAACTAGGGTTTAGAAGTGAGGATGGAGCCGGGCGTGGTGGTGCACACTTGTAATTCCAGTACTTGGGAGGCTGAGACAGGAGGATCCAGGTTTTCAGCCAGCCTCAGCTACTTAGTGAGGCCCTCTGCAACTTAGGGAGACCCTGTTTCAAAATAAAGAATAAAAAAATAGGGTTGGGTGTATAGCTCGGAGGTAGAATGCCCCTGGGTTCAATCCCTAGTGCCACACACACACACACACACACACACACACACACACACACACAGAGGATGGAGGATGGAGGGAAAGGGTGGTGTGTTTCCTTGGCTTGAGGGAGACAGGCATCTGAGCAGACTTGAATGAGGAGCCAAGCTGTGAGAGCCTTCCAGGAGTGCTTTGGACAGAGCTGGGTGAGCGTAAAGCTCCCAGAGAGCACTGTGGGCCGAGGATAGTGAGGGAGAATGGAATGAGAGAAAAGTAGGAACCAGATTTCCACAGGCCCTTAGGCACCAGTGAGACATTTGGATTTTGAAACAGAACAGCATTAACATCAGAAGGCAGAATATAAATTTTCCTTTTGTTAATAGGAAAACTTAACCATTATATTTAGAGTTTGAAGAAGAGAGCAGTTGCCACTTCATAAGTTGAAATTAAAAATCATGATGGAAATATAATGTTCTTAGAGTGTGATACTAATGTACTGAAGTGTTACTGAGGATGTCCTTAGAAATCTGAAGAGGAGGATCCTGAGAATTAGAAAATATAATTTCAACCAGGCATGGTGGCACATGCTTGTAATCCCAGTACTTCAGAGGCTGAGACTGGAGGATTGAAGATTCAAGGATACCATGTGGTAACTTAGTAAGACCCTATTTCAAAAACAAACAAATAAGAAAATAAATAAAAATAAAAAGGGCTGGAGCTGTAGTTCAGAGGTAGAATGGTTCAATCCCCAGTACCATCCCTCACAAATATATATTTATATATCTGTACACTTATACATATATATATAATTTCTTGTGTTCCAAATTCTCATATTCAATATAGCTTCTGTTTTAGTTTTACTCTTTAGTGAAGTAGGTAAAGCACATGGTAATACATTTTTAGATCTTGGAAGAACTAGAAGTTCATAGTATTGATGTTTGCCTAAATGAATTGCCATTTCAATAGTTCGAAGTTCCTTAGTTTTTGGTGTTGTTTTGGTACTACAGATATTCAATATCATGTGTTGAATTAACTAATTAATTAATTTCTTATTTTGTCTACTTCATGTTACTTTGTTAAGCTCCAAATCTTTAAGATAATAATCATGGAAGAAATGACAGATGAACCATTTAGGAGTTGAAGAAAAAAAAATTAAAGCTCAATGTACACATGTTGGAAAGGACTTTAGCATCATCAATAATACAAATAATAAGCTGAGCTAAATATGAGGAGGAGGTATGAAGTAGAAAGTTACAGGAACAAAAATGAGTCATAATTAAGGAGATGACTTTATACCAACTATTTTTTCATGAAGGGAAGTTGTTTAAATACTGATTATCAATGGTAAATATATTCATAGTTCTGTGATAGATATTTATAATCCTTTAAAATTCAGCATAAAGGTCAAACATAAGTCGGCTCTAGACAACATACTTCTGCATATGCCTCTTAGGCTTTGAAAAGTACAAATGTAGTTCATCAAAACATGCCCCAAGGCACAATACCATTTTACTCAGTCATTAGAAAGTTTAGCATAATTGCTTAGTATAATCCAAAGAAAATATGAGTACTGACATCAGGGACTCTCCAATTTGTTAAGCAATTGTTCCACAATTTTTGGCACCAAGATAATCCACATGTTGAAAAAGCAATTAATCATTGGTGTTAGTTATTGAGCTATGATTTTAGCTATTTCCTCCCAAATTTGACCTGAAATGGCAGAGTTCCTGATTTTATTTTTGTAATGTTCTGATTTCTGAGATCAAAAGTTTAAGTTTGCCAATATGGTCACAGCTGACCTGAATATCATGTTATTTTACTTTTCTAGAATGAGTAGATTATGTCTTTGTTTACAAAGATGAATGGTATTTCTGCTGATATTTGGATGAACAGCTTGGAAACCTTTAAAAATTTATAGACTGATCGCCTCAGTGGATCCAAGAAGATCAATCTATTTGCTGTTGGAATTTGTACTAAAAATGGGCCTAAATGAGAGAACACACAACTGTATTTTCAATTTCCTAAATAATATTTTGCAAATGCAATACACAGACACATCAATCATTAAACAGTGCATGACAAAATTACCTCATAATTTGAACATAATTATCTTTTAGTTATTTTATATAAGGATGAGTAAAAATAAGAGCCATCATTCTGTGTATTTTCCTGGCTTCAAAAATAAAACAGAAAATCACGTTGTTCACCAATATATGTATCTTAAGTTATAGTTAAAACAATCCAGAAATGTAAAAAGGAACATTGGAAACTTAAAGAGTTTCTGTTAAGTTTCTTCAGCTACATGTGGACACAGTGCAGACTTAGTAATATAAATGAACTCTGCATGCATGACTTAGGCGTCTGTACCTCATCAGTCACAGACTAGTTTTGGAAACTCTGAACCTCTGTAACATGCAGCCTTCCAACTCTCAAACACTTTCTGATTCCTTGTAAAGTTACTTCTGGTCCTGTTCTTCTCTGTTTATTTTCAAGTGGCTACACCATTGAGCAGTTTATTATTCTATTGTGCAATGCAGTACTTTTTCAGAGTCCTGTATGCCAGGTAGTCATACTAATTTGTGACAAGTTTTCAGATGTGATCCCTCAAAGAGGGCAAATGATGTTTGGTCTCAGAGATTATCTACCAAATTCAGAAACAATGGAGGACAAATGGCTTCTCTTTTCCTTTTGGCTCTTTTGTTCTTGGCAGTACTATTGATTTCAAAATTACAATACCTGAGTGGTATGTTATTGGTGAACAATAAAATATGCAGATTGAAGTATTTATATAATGGGACAGTATAATATAAAAATGGTACTAAATGTATAAATTCTCAACTATATATATTTTATATAATATATATATATATATATATATATAAAAATTCATGTTGAAATTTTTGGCAGTTGGACCTCAAGATATTAAAATTACTTGGAAAATTTGAAACACTCTTGATTCTGGGATCTCACTGCACCTAACTGGCCTCAATCCCCGGGACATATCCACTGACTTCTTTCTCCAACTCGGTTTGAGCCTGGGCTTCTAGACTTGCTCTGGTTGTTTTATTACTTGGATATTGGGACTAATTTTTTAATGATGATTGACATTTCCTGTATATTATCACCAAAGAGTCTGAAAAATTATCTCTGAAAAATTTGAAAATGAACAAAAAACAGACTTCATTCAGGAAAAATGGCCTTTCAGCTTCAGAGTAGCTAGAGGCTGTAAGATAATACTTTGCAGGAAAAGGCAAAAACCCTATCTCATGGGTTAAGTTTATAAATGATGGCTGCAAATTGAACCCTCAGTGCCTAGAAGCTCAATGTTATAAATTGGGGCACTTATGAGAAAAGTGGTTGTGAAAATACGTTCAAACTTACAATATGCTTCAAAAATATCTGTAAAGGTTTTATATATATATATATATTTTTTTTTTTGGGGGGGGGGGTTGTTTGGTCCTGAGGATGGAACCCAGGGGTCTCTACATCTGAGCTACACCTTCAGTCCCATTTTATTTATTTATTTGTCATTGGGGATTGAGCCTAGGGGCATTCTGAACTATATCCCCAACCATTTTATATTTATTTATTTAACTAATTAATTTAGTGGTATTGGGGATTGAACCCAAGGGCATTCTATTTCAAGCAACACACTTTTATTTTGAAACAGGGTCTTGCTAAATTGCTGAGGCTGGCCTTGAACCTGCAATCCTCCTGTCTCAGTTTCTCAAGTACTGAGATTATAGGCATGCACCACTAAACCTGACTTTTTTATTTTGAAACAGAGTATCGCTAAGTTACTGTGTGCTGCTTGCCTCAAACCTACAATCCTCCAGTCTCAGCATCCCGAGTACTAGGACTACAGGTGTGGCCCACTATATCTGACTTACCTTTTTTTTTTGGTGGCATTGGGGATTGAACCCAGGGGCATTCTACCTCTGAGCTACACCCCCAGCCCTATTTTCAATACTTTATTTTGAAACAGGGTCTTACTAAGTGGCTGAGGCTGGCCTCGAACCTGGATCCTCAGGTCTCAGTCTCCAAAGTACTGGGATTACAAGTGTGTGCCACCACGCCCTGCTTGGTTTACCTTTTTAATAAAGTGTGTGTGTGTGTGTGTGTGTGTGTGTGTGTGTGTGTGTGTGTATTTGGCAGGGGCGAGGGAGGGTGGAATGGTACCAGGGATTGAATTTGGGAGCATTCTACAACTGAGCTATACCCCCAACCCTTTTTTGTGAAACAGGGTCTAAGTTACCATGCACTTGAGCGTGCGATCCCCCTGTCTCAGCCTCCCAAGTACTGGGATTACAGGTTTGTGCCACCACACTCAGCTAAGTAATTACATTTTATTTTATTCTATTTATTCTTTTGTGGTACTGGAGATTGAACTGGAGCTACTCCCTCAGTCCTATTTTTTATTCTTTATTTTGAAACAACGTCTCACTAAGTTGCAGAATGCTTCACTAAGTAGCTGAAGCTGGCCAGGAACCCAGACCCATGGGTCTCAGCCTCCCAAGTACTGGGATTACAAGCATGCATCACCACGCCCTGCTAGTAACTACATTTTATTTTATTTTTTGCGGTACTGGGGATTGAACTCAGGGGCATTCTACCTCCGAGCTATACCCCCAGCCCTATTTTTTATTCTTTATTTTGAAACAGGGTCTCACTAAATTGCAGAATGCCTCACTAGGTAGCTGAGGCTGGCCGCGAACCCGGATCCTCCGGTCTCAGCCTCCGGTCTCAGCCTCCCGAATGCTGAGATTACAAGCGTGCGCCACCACGCCCAGCTCAGTAACTACATTTTAAATAAAATAAAATGGCTCTTCCTGGGCAGGACGGCTGATGGAGGTCTGGGACATTGTTGGCCGGCCCTCTGGCATCCACTTACCCACTGTGTAGTAGTCATGCATTTTTGGTTACTGCTGCCACTCCAGGTCATGGGGTGGCCCTTAATTAACGAATAATTCCAGGGTTGGGTTTATGACACCAGTTAGACTAATCAGAGCGAAGTCAGAACCTTACCCACACTGGTGAGCAGCCCCCCTCCCCTCCTTGTTGCTGGCATGGTGTACCACCCAATTTGGGGGGAAACCAGTTGGAGGTTAGGTCAGTATGAGGAGGGCAGAACTGAGAATCCTTGAAGAAGTCTAATACAGCTCTGCGTAACCCAAACATGATTCTGCACCCTGCAGTTAGATAAGCCTACAAATTCTTTTTAAGCCACTTTGAGTTACTTCCAACCAGCATCTTACTGACACACTGAGACTTCTTAACATGAGCCCAGTTGAAAACAGGACTGAAAATTTTTCTTTTCCTGGTTGTTTTTCTGTTATAAGCATAAGGATTTTCTATGTCATCATTGCATCACCCCCCCCAGGGGTACTGGGGATTGTACATAGGGGGTGTTCCACCACTGAGCTAATACCCTAGCCCTTTTTTAAATCTGGGAACAGGGTCTTGCTAAGTTATGGCAGGCTGCCCTAGAACCTGCGATCCTCCTTCTTCAGCCTCTTAACTACTGGGAATACAGGTATGTGCCACCTGGCCTGGCTTCATAAAGACATTTTAATTGATTAGGTCATCGCTTTAAATTAAATGTGGAAAACTATATTCAAATCTCAAAATGGAAACTGCTAGTATGTATTTTTTTTTTTTTAATTTGTGGTACTGGGATTGAACCCAGGGGCATTCTACCTTTGAGCTACCTCAGCCCAATTTTACTTTTTACAAGGATGGTCTTGATTTTTTTTCCCCCCGTGATATTGAGAATTAAACTCAGGGGCATTCTACCTCTGAGCTACATCACCAGCCCCTTTTATTTTGAAATAGGGTCTCCCTGAGTTGCTGAGGGCCTCACTCCAAAGGCCCTTCCGGGATCTGCCTCCCTTCTACCTCTTAAGTCACCTCTTGTCATTTCCCACATCCTATTAGACGGCCTCAAGTCTAACTAAATCCCATTACCTTGAAGCTTCTAGGTTCTTGCTTTCTGCCTTTGACTTCCTGCCTATATTCCTGCCAGTAACAGTAACTGTCTACCTATTACCATTTTTTATCTGGCTGGTGCTCTTTTCTTTTAAATCAAATTTTACCTTAATGGTCAGGTCATTTCCTTTGGGAAGCCTACTCAGATTAAGTGTTTCTCCCCCAAACTCCCCAGTACACTTTATTTCTCTCTTCATAGCAGTATACTTAAGTTCTTGTTAACTTCAGCTTCAGCCTTCATGATAAACTTTGTGAGGACAGTGGTCATGTCTCGCTTGTTTAACATATCTTCAGAAAGTAATACTGGACCTGGTTCAATAAATGCACTTGGTGAGTTTGGTGTGGTGAGCACATGCCTGTAATCCCAGTACTTGGGAGGCTGAGACAGGAGGATCACAGGTTTGAGACCAGCTTAAACACCTTAATGAGACCCTATGCTACTTAGTGACACCCTATTTCAAAATAAAAAAAAGATAAATAAATAAAACAGGGCTAGGGGGTGTAGCTCAGAGGCAGAATGCCCCTGGGTTCAATCCCTAGTGACACACACACACACACACACACACACACACACACACACGGAAGGCACTTGGTGAATATTTAAATGCTTAGATACTCTGGCCCAGATTCTGTCTCTAAATAAGTTTTTTGGCTTTCAGAATGGTATTACTTGGTTCATATTTTACGGGAACACAAAAATGTTAAGTTAAATTATATTTTTACTAATAGGCTGTCAAAAGAAGGTATAGGCAGAATTGAAAAGTGGCTCTGATCCTAAGTATGGCAAGTGAAATGCTGATATTCATTGATTAACTTAGATAGGCAAAACTCTTTAAAAATAGGTTCTTATTTTTTTTCTCATTTTTAAGAACATTAAAGGATACTAGAGAAATAATGCAATTCCATCCACAAAACAATGAAAAGACAATTTCATTTTATAGAGTTTTATTACAGGATGTTAATATTCTGGACATTTCAGAGCACCTTATACTTCTAAACAGATTTTTGGTAACTGATTTCGAAAGCATTACTTGAGTATTTATCACATACTAATTTTCAGGCATTAAGTACTATTCAGAGACTGTTTAAGAGATGTTAATTTGATTAAACAGTTTATCCTTAATAACCTGAGACATCAATCCATGGATGGCTTCAATGGTAGTTTTACAGCTGGAAATAAAAAATAAATCACATAATGTCACAAATTGAACACTGTTTCAAACAAGCAACTTTCCCTTCATGTCCATTCATTTTTTCCCCCCAATAATGGTTTTTAGTTTTATTCATACTCCCAAACCATACCAATTTGAAGTTTACTTTTGTGACTTTTAGTTTTCTATGTCTTCTGACCCATTTTATTACATATTGGAATTTTCACAAAAGACAATATAAAATTTTATACAAATTCAAACAATTTTGTTACTTGTTAGTACTTTTGGGAAAAGTTCTACTTTAGAAGGCAACTAAAATTATACATTATATAATCAATATACTCGTATACAACTAGTATTATACATTAGTTATATTTTAATATTACATCCATAATTATAAATTAATTTCAATTAATCCAGACATAAAACCTGTTATTCCTTATTATTTATTACTTAGAGAAATTAAAAAATAATCTTAAAGAATCCTATCTTTTTTTCCTGAAATAATTAAACAGTGAAAAGTCATAGATTAGTGGCTAAAGAACACAGATTTCAGAAATGATGAAAAGTGAAAAGCAAAAATGGGTGAGTGAACTAAATAGATACTTTACAAAAGAAGAAATACAGATGGCCAATAAATGCATGAAAAAGTACACAACAAGCCGGGCGTGGTGGCGCATGCTTGTAAACCCAGCATTCAGGAGGCTGAGACTGGAGGATCCGGGTTTGAGGCCAGCCTCAGCTACCTAGTGAGGCACTCCACAACTTAGTGAGACTTGGTTTCAAAATAAAGAATAAAAATAGGGCTGGGGGTATAGCTCGAAGGTAGAACGCCCCTGAGTAGTATCACACACACATACACACAAAAGTACACAACATCATTAGCGATCAGAGAGATGCAAATCAAAACTACCCTGAGATTTCACCTAACTTCAATTAGAATGGCAATCATTAAAAACACAAAAACCAACAAATGTTGCCAAGGGTGTAGAAAAATAGGAATCCTAAGACATTGTTGGTGGGATTGCAAATTAGTGCAACCACTTTGGAAAACAATATGGAGGATCCTCAGACGAACAGGAATGAACCTACCATAAGATTCAGCAATACCACTTCTGGGTATCTACCCAAAAGAATGGAAACCAAGCTATCAGACCGATGCATGTGTATCTATGTTTATAGCTGCACAATTCAAAATTGCCAACCAGCCAAGATGTCCATCGACAGATGAATGGATTACAAAACTATGGGATATGTACACAATGGAATTTTACTCAGCCATAAAGAAGAACAAAATCATGTCATTTGCAGGGAAATGGATGGAACTGGAAAACATTATGCTAAGTGAGATTAGTCAGTCACAAAAAGTAAAAAATCATATACTCTCCCTAATATGCAGAAGCTAGGGAGAAAGCAGATCATAAGAGGGACTCTAGATGAAGAAGGAGAAACTTTAGATGAGCAAAGAAGGTGACTTAACTGAAGGTGATGGGGGGGGGCCGCACGCACCCTAATGCACATGATGTACTTTCACAAACATATCAAAGTCAAACACTAAACTGAATATGAGAAGGAGGGAGGGGGAGGGAATGGGGTGAGAATTGGGGAAGGGTTAAATGAGTGCTATGTGCATGTATGCCTCTACCAGCTTGTACCTAACAAAGATGTATGATTACAATGGACCAAAAAAAAAAAAAAAAAAAAAAAAAAAAAAAAAAAAAAAAAAAAAGAAAAGAAAAGCAGAAACAAGGACAAGTCCCCACCAATCACCTTGAGAGATGTGATTCTTGTGAGGTACCCCAAAATGAAAAACCCTCTATTTTTGTATTGCTTCTTTTGTCCTTTGTACTTTTCCTGTTATATAATTGAAGGTTTTCCTTTAGGATGTTTTTGCTTCATAAAATTGAGATGTAAATGTAGATAAAATTATAAATTATAGACAAAGACAGTTGAGCAAAAACACACTCAAAGCAACTATCAAAAAATAAGACAATTCTCAAGAAAAATATGACTTTTATCAGACTACTTGCTTTATCTTCTAAAAACCCAAAGAGAAGAGAATGAAGTAATTTTTTTTCCCCTGTGGAACTGGGGATTGAACCCAGGGGCATTCTACCTCCAAGCTACACTCCTAGCCTTACTTTTATTCTTTATTTTGAAACAGGGTCTCACTAAGTTGCGGAGGGCTTTACAAAGTAGCTGAGGCTGGCTGTGAACTTGCGATCTTCCTGTCTCAGCCTCCCAAGTACTGGGATTACAAGCATGCACCACTGTACCTGGCCAAATGAAGTAATTCTAACCCAAGGTAATTCCTACTTTCAGCATATACTTCATCTTCCCTTTCCCCTTCTTTTTTTTTTTTTTTTTTTATAGACTGATCCACTTTTCTTTTTGGTACTGGGGATTGAACCCAGGAACATTCTACCTCTGAGCTACACTCCTAGTCTTATTTTTAATTTTGAAACAGGGTTTCACTAAGTTGCAGAGAGCCTCACTAAGATACTGAGGCTGGCCGAGAACCTGCGATCTTCCTGTCTTAGTCTTCCAAGTACTGGGATTACCAGTGTGCATCACCATGCCCGGCTTTTTTTTTTTTTTTTTTTAAATACTGAGGATTGAACCCAGGGGCATTCTACCTATGAGCCACCCCCTCTGCCCTTTTATTTTGAAACAGGGTCTTGCTAAGTTGCTGAGGCTGCCTCGAACCTGAGATCCTCCTGTCTCAGCCTCCCAAGTACTGGAATTATAGGTGTGTGCCACTGTCTTGGGCCATTTTTTCCTTAAAAATCAACATTTTAGCCATGCGTGACCCAAGTTCAATCCCCAGTACCGCAAAAAAAAAAAAAAAAAAAAAAAAGAGGGCTGGGGTTGTAGCTCAGAGGTAGAATGCCCCTGAGTTTAGTCCTCGATACTGCATAACAAAACAAAACAAACCCCCCCCCCCAAAAGACCAACATTTCTTAGATACCAGCATTTATACAGAGGTCAACATGGTTCTCCCTTTTTGCCCTATTTGCATATTAAAATTCAAATTTCTGTGGAAGTAAATGTTATTTAGATAGTTGTCTCACTCCTGTATAGTCTGTGCACCTGAAGGGTCACATTATTATTTCATAAGGTATCCATGAACACATCTCAAGTTTGTTCCTAACAAATTCTTTGGTAGTAAAACTTGGGATACGTTATAAAGGCTAATTTAAGACATAATTTAAGATATACAATATTTTTTATAGTACTTTGGGATTAAAATATTTATGAAAAATTGAAATTTGTTTAAGAAATCTTAATCCCTCAGAAGATGATTAGAATACGTTAAGACATCCTTAAAACACACACACAAACAAACAAAAAAGATATCCATTGATGGACTGGTTTTCTCTGTTGCTTTCTAGCTGAACCTAGTAAAGGTGGCTGGGAATATTTCATAACACTACTTTTTTTTTTTTTTTTTTTGCAGTACTGGAGATTGAACCTAGAATCTCCCACACACTACACAATGCTCTACCACTACCCTCCTCCCCCCCGCCGGCTCTTTTTTTTTTTTTTTTTGCGGAACTGGGGATTGAACTCAGGGGCATTCTGCCTTCGAGCTATACCCCCAGCCCTATTTTTTATTCTTTATTTTGAAACGGAGTCTCACTAAGTTGCGGGGTGCCTCACTAGGTAGCTGAGCGAACCTGGATCCTCCGGTCTCAGCCTCCCAAATGCTGGGATTACAAGCGTGTGCCACCACGCCTGGCTCTCCGCCGGCTCTTTTTAAATTTTGAGTTTGAGTCTCACTAAGATGCCCAGGTTGGCCTTGAATTGTTGATCCTCCTGCCTCAGCCTCTTGAAAGCTGGGATTATAGGCACATACCACTGTGCCTGGCTTTATCTACATCTTTAAGTCTTTAATGTCTCCTAAATTTTCAAAGTTGAAATTTGCATATGACAACTCTTCATGGCCCCCCCAAATTAATATTCAAGTATCACTGTAAGTTATAACTAAGTTGAATCATAAGGAATTTGAGTCCTACTATTATTTGCAAATTTTGAAAAAAAAGAGCAGCAATTTTACAGACTTACTCTTACCTGTCTCTCGTAGCTTTGGCAAGTTTGTCTTCTGACTTTCGGTCATGTGTTTCTAAACCCAACATGAAACTCCCTCGGCCCAGCTGGGCTTCTGACTGCTCCAACTTTTCAGACAAATCAAACACTTGACCAGTGGTATAGTCTGCATTCTACAGAGGAAATGGCATTATGTCAGTACGAGTCTGCCATTTAAGAAACTCTACACCTGCAAAACTTGCTTCCAAAGTCAAGCAGTTCAAGTGTAAATGTATATTCCCTTTTATAATTTCAAGATTAAATTTGGAAATTTTCTTTTCTTTTCATTGTACTGGGGATTTAGCCCAGGGGCATTCTACCTCCGAGTTACAATTTTATTTATACCTCCAGCCCAATTTTATTTTTTGTTTTGAAAAGATCACTTCACAGTCAGAAGATTTATTCAAGTCATGTAAATGTAGGATACCAGAAATAGTTATATTATTATATTTCAAATATACTGAGAATGAATATAAGGAACTAATTTCCTAAATTAGAAAAGAACTTCTTTTTAGGTTATATGCTGTAACTAACTGCTTTACTGGGGAAAAAGAGAAGTTGAGCACATATTTCCATAGTTTTTCTTAAAATGCTGCAATAAAACCACAAAAAGGAAGGAAATATAATTTAACCATTTCCTGAGGGTCAGTGTCCTCACATCCACAGTGCTGGAACACAGGGAGAGCCGCAGGGCCAGGTAAGTAGATCTGCTCACCCTAATACAAAGGCTCCGCTGGCTCTGGTCTTAGTGTCTTCTCCCCTGCCATCTGGTGTCACTTCTGGCTACGACTAGTGCATTTGCCTCCAAGGACACAACACACGTAAAGCTCGCTTAGCAGTGTCGGCACGCAGGAAACAATAAAACCTTGCTGTTATGATCGATCTCTTCCTCCTAATCTGCTACTTCTGACCACTGAGGATAACAAGTAAGAACTGGCCGGGCATGGTGGCACACACTTGTAATCCCATTGACACTGTTTCAAAATAAAGAATAAAAAATAGGGCAGGGGATGTAGCTCAGAAGTAGAATTCCCCTGGGTTCAATCCCTGATACCACCACACACAAAAAAAGTAAGAACAGAAACCATGTCACAACTATGTTTAAGATCACAGAAAATAGATTCAAGTGACGTCTTTTTTCATGAATACAATGCACCAAACAAACAAAAAGTAATTTGTTGAGGCTTTATTATATGCCAGGCATTTGCTAATTGATTTATATCAAGTACCTAACTTTCTCAATGTACTTAATGAACTATGTAGTAGCATTTTCACCATTTCACACCCAAGAAAGGCTCACTTACATCTAATAACTTCTGAAGGCCACACAGAGCTAAACAAGTGGAAGAGTGATTATGAAATCCAGTTTGTTTCCAATCCCATGGTTCTAGCCCTGTGTGCATTGCACTATATCAAATGGCCTTCTTTTCAAAAAAGTAAAAAATTGTTCCTAAGTTCTAAATATAGACAGTTAATACTCTTCTCAATATATTATCAGAAAATAGTGTTTTTCTTTTTCCCACTTCCCAGCATCTGCTGCTCCTTCCCTGTCTTAGCCCCTGTGCTCCTGAAGGGGGCGCCTTCACCCCAGGTTAGCAGGGAGGCGCTGAACCAGCCCTGCCTGGCCTGCTGCAGGTGGAAGGAGCAGGAGACCTATGTTAAGCCAGTCAGACACAATGAGGCTTTGCCTCAACATATGCAGAAGTGTGTGTATCTTGATTTTCTATTTTGAACATGAAACCGAGAGGCTGAGATCGAAAGCTGAAGATGCCATCTAATCTTTTTTTTTAGTACTAGAAATTGAATCCAGGGACATTCTACTTTTTTTTTTTTTTTGCGGCACTAGGGATTGAACTTAGGGGCGTTCGACTTCTGAGCTATACCCCCAGCCCTATTTTTTATTCTTTATTTTGAAACCGGGTCTCACTAAGTTGCGGAGTGCCTCACTAGGTAGCTGAGGCTGGCTGCGAACCTGGATCCTCCAGTCTCAGGTTCCCAAATGCTGGGATTACAAGCATGCGCCACCATGCCCGGCTGACATTCTACTTCTGAGCAATACCTCCAGCCCTTTTTATTTTTTATTTTGAAATTAGGCCTCCCTTAGGCTAAGGCTGGCCTCAAATCTCTGATCCTCTTGTCTCAGTCTCCCAAGTACTGAGATTTTAAGTGTGCACCACTGCACCTGGCTGCCATCTTGTTTTCACATGAAGCCTGAATTTGAAATTGACAAAGCTTACACAGAAAAGCAAAGAGTTCATAATATTGTTTGAATGCACACTTGGCTATGCCTGAAGTAAGCTCTACCTCTAGCAACTTACACAATTCCCTTTTCTTTCTTCCTTCCCCTCTCCCTCCCTCCCTTTTTTTTTTTTTTTTGTGGTACTAGGGATTGAACCCAGGGACATTCTACCTCTGAGCTACACACTCAGCCCTATGTTTTATGCTTTATTTTGAAACAGGGTCTCATTAAGTTGCGGAGGGCCTCACTAAGTAGCTGAGGTTGGCCACGAACCCAGATCCTCTGGTCTCAGCCTCCCAAGTACTGGAATTACAAGTGTGCACCACCATGCCCGGTCCTCTCTATTTTTTTACACCCCAGTGCTGAGGACTGAACTCAGGGCCTAGCATTGGCATGCACTCTACCAAAGAACATGTGCTCTACTACTGAGCAACACTTCCGCCATGATGCCCATTCATTTTTCTTTGAGTGCACATTACTTGAAATATGAGTCCTGCCTGAGACACCAGGTGCAACAAAAGTATGATTTGTATTTCTTCTCCTATAAATCTTTTCAAGGTAGGAGCAGATATCACCCTGATCTAACCACTCCATTTGCCATTTAGACTTGGTCTCTCTGGCACATGACCCAGACATTGGATTAGCTTAGTATCCTGACCTAGCTCTGAGGGGCAGAATCCCACCCCAGCTCTGGTCAAGCTGGGTAGAGTCTTTTTGTAAAATAGGGTTCCAGATATTAAAGAGCTTTTGTAGTTTAGATAAAAATTCAAATGCATCCCTTTCAACTATAGTACTTACAGTAAGCAAGCTAGAGGAACTCAGAGTATTCACCCAGTATTTGTTCCACAAAAGCTCAAGTAATTTGCGATCCAAAGAAGATTTGAAGTATGAGACTTCCAAGGCATAATATCTATAAGAAAGCATAAAATCAGTAAGTGGAAAAAATTCAATCACAACATATAGAAGTTATAGCCAAGTTTTAGCAAATTATATTTTGTATTCATAGTCATGTTTTAGTTTTTAGTGTAATAGAACAATAGGCAACCATGGTTTCTTTTTTTTCAGGGGTGGTGGTTTCAAATCTATCTACTAAGCTTTCTTTTAAAAAAATATTTATTTAGCCAGGTGTGGTGGCGCATGCTTGTAATCCCAGCATTTGGGAGGCTGAGACCGGAGGATCTGGGTTCGAGGCTAGCCTCAGCTACCTAGTGAGGCACTCTGCAACTTAGTGAGACCCTGTTTCAAAATAAAGTATAAAAAATAAGGCTGGAGGTGTAGCTTGGAGGTAGGATGTCCCTGGGTTCAATCCCCAGTACCGCAAAAAAAAAAAAAAAAGGAATATTATTATTATTATTATTATTATTTTTTTGTGGTCTGGAGATTGAACCCAGGGGCTTCTATCTTTGAGATACACTCCAAGTCCTACTTTATTTTTATTTTGAAACAAGGTCTTGGTACCTTTTTTTTTTTTTGCAGTATTGGGGATGAACCTAGGGGCTCTACCTCCTAGCTACACTCTGTCTTATTTTTTATTCTTCATTTTGAAACAGGGTCTCACTAAGTTGTGGAGGGCCTCACTAAGTAGCTCAGGCTGGCTGCGAAACAAGATTCTCCAGTCTCAGACTCTCAAGTACTGGGACTACAAGTATGTACCACCATGCCTGGCTGAGTCTCACTACTTGCTGAGACTGTCCTCAAATCTGAGATCCTCCTTTCTCAGCCTCCCACGTACTGGGATTACAGGCGTGCGCCAACACACCCAGCACCTTCCTTATTTTGAATTTTTTTCTCCTATAGAGTCCAGAAATTTCCAAAAGTTATTAATAATCAGTCAGGATTTCTGAGTGATAGATTTATTCCTGCTATTAAGTACATAAGTTTAATGAGCTGCCTCTGTAAGTCAACTATAATTTTTTTTTTTTTTGCGGTACTGGGGATTGAACTCAGGGGCATTCTACCTCTGAGCTACACCCCCAGCCCTATTTTTTATTCTTTATTTTGAAACCGAGTCTCACTAAGTTGCAGAGTGCCTCACTAGGTAGCTGAGGCTGGTCGCAAACCCGGATCCTCCGGTCTCAGCCTCCCGAATGCTGGGATTACAAGTGTGCGCCACCACGCCCGGCTTTCAACTATAATTTTTGCTAGTCTTTTAAAAAATATTGAAAGTGACACATTGATTTTCCCCTTCCTTTCTTTCCTAATTTCCAAATTATAACCTACTGCTTTTTGGGAATGCAAACCTTAAGGTAGGTCCTAAGGTACCTAAAACAATCTCTACTGAGGAAAATTTGGTTAAATGTCTGAAGAATTTTATTTTCTTGTGGTACTTGAATCGAGGAGTGTACTATCACTGAGTCTCTGTCTCTGTCTCTCCTTTTCACCCTCCTTTCCACTCACCAGGCCAGAAAACAAAAAGGCCAACCCACCGTGGATTGAAACCTCTGAAACTATGAGCCAAAATAAACTTTTCTCCTTATAAATAAATGATTATCTCAGGTATTTTGTCATAGTGATAGAAAACTGACTAACACAAAGACCTTGCTCAAAGCAACATAGCTAGTAAAAAGTAGAGAAAGGTTATAAAAAGTTGTCTAGAGCCAGGCACGGTGCTGCAATGCCTGTAGTCCCAGTATGTGAGAAGCTGAGACAGGAGGTTCACAGATTTGAAACCGGTCTCAGCAACTCAGTGAAGTTCGCATCAACTTAGTGAGACCCTGTTGCCAAGTAAAAAATAAAACAGGGCTGGGGTGTAGCTTAGAGGTAGGTAGAATGTCCCTGGGTTCAATTCCCAGCACTCCCTCCTCCCCACACACACACAAAAAGTTAATGTCTACTACTAAAACCCCAGTATTTATTTTTTATTTATGGAGTATTCATACTTAGTAAGGTAAGGAGTGAAGGAATTGTTAGACGTAGGGATGGGAGCAAGAACTCAAGTGAAAGGTGAGCTTCAGAAAGGAAGTGTTAAACCTCTAAGACATGAGAAAAAAAGAGAGGACGAATACAGTAGTGGATATTTATTTATTTATTTATTTATTTATTTATTTTTTTTTGCGGTACTGGGGATTGAACTCAGAGGCATTCTACCTCCGAGCTATACCCCCAGCCCTATTTTTTATTCCTTATTTTGAAACCGAGTCTCACTAAGTTGTGGAGTGCCTCACTAGGTAGCTGAGGCTGGCCTCGAACCCGGATCCTCTGGTCTCAGCCTCCCGAATGCTGGGATTACAAGCGTGCGCCACC
>PVLC010029997.1:0-19809 GCA_004027655.1 Graphiurus murinus
ATAGCTGCACAGTTTACAATTGCCAAACTATGGAACCAGCCAAGATGTCCAACAACAGATGAATGGATTACAAAACTATGGGATATGTACACAATGGAATTTTACTCAGCCATAAAGAAGAACAAAATCATGTTATTTGCAAGGAAATGGAGGGAACTGGAAAACATTATGTTAAGTGAGATTAGTCAGTCACTAAAAAGTTAAAAATCAAATGCTCTCCCTAATATGTGGAAGCTAGGGAGAAAATGGGACATAAGAGGGACTCCCGGTGAAGGAGAATCCTTAGGTGAACAAAAAATTTGACTTAATGGAAGGTAACGGAGGAGGGGGGGACACCCTAATGAGCATGATGTACTTACAAGATCACATCAAAGTCAATCACTAAACTGACCAGGAGATAGGGGGAGAGTGGTTGGGAATTGGGGAAGGGTTAATGAGAAATATGTGCATGGATGTCTTTACCTGTACTAGCTTGTACCCAACAAAAATGTGTGATTAACCCTGTTGTACCCAAGAAATGTATAAAAATCCATGCTAAAAAAATAATAAAAAAAAAAAGCCGAAAGAGTTCCCACTAAAAACAGGAACAAGACAGGATGTCCATTATCACCTCTTCTGTTCAATATAGTACTCGAGACTCTAGCCAGAGCAATAAAGTAAGAGAAGGAAATCAAAGGGATAAAAATAGGGAAAGAAGAACTAAAACTATCCCTCTTTGCAGATAACATGATACTATACTTAGAACACCCAACAAACTCAACCAAAAAACTTATAGAACTGATCAACAAATTCAGCAAAGTATCTGGATACAAAATCAATCTTAAAAAATCAGAGGCTTGCCTGTATGCCAACGATAAAAACACTAAAAAAGAAATCCAGAAAACAATTCCACTCACAATAGCACCCCCAAAAATAAAATGCTTAAGGATAAACCTAACCAAAGACCTCTATAAGGAAAACTACAAAAAGTTGAAAAAAGAAATTGATGAAGACCTTAGAAGATGGAAAGATCTACCATGCTCCTGGATAGGCAGAATAAATATCATCAAAATGGCCATCCTACCAAAAGTGATTTACAGATTCAATGCAATACCCATGAAATTATTGAGGTCACTCCTCACAGGCATAGGAAAATCAGTCCTTAAACTCACTTGGAACAACAAAAAGCCCAGGATAGCCAATGTAGTTCTTAGCAACAAGAATCATGCAGGAGGTATCACAATACCTGACTTCAAACTCTACTACAAAGCCAAAATAATAAAAACATCATGATATTGGCACAAAAACAGACACATAGACCAATGGAGCAGAATAGAAGTCTCCGAAGCAGACCCATGTGCTTATAGTCAATTGATTTTTGGCAATGGAGCCAAAAATATACACTAGAAAAAAGATATCCTCTTTAACAAATGGTGTGGCAAAACTGGTTAACCATATGCATGAAAATAGAAATAAATCCCACTTTCTCACCCTGCACAAGAGTCAATTCAAGGTGGATCAAAGACCTGGAAGTCAGGCCAGAGACCTTGAAGGTACTTGAAGAGGGCATAGGACCAACACTTCAACACATAGACACAGGTAAAAAATTTCTCAACAAGACCCCCAAAGCACAAGCAACTCAAAGGAAGAACAATACATGGGGTTGCATTAAACTGAAGAGCATCTGTGCAGCAAAGGAAACTATCAAGAACCTCAACAGAGAGCCCACAAAGTGGGAGAAAATTTTTACCAGCTACTCTTCTGATAGAGGACTAATATCTAGGATATACAGAGAACTCAAGAAACTCACAGCTAAGAAAAGAAACAACCCAATCAAAAAATGGGCAAAGTATCTAAATAGACACTTCACAAAAGAAGAAATACAAATGGCCAATAAATGTATCAGGAAATGTTCAACATCATTAGCAATCAAAGAGATGCAAGTCAAAACTATCTTGAGATTTCACCTAACTCCAATCAGTATGGCAATCATAAAAAACAGGAACAACAAATGCTGGTGAGGTGTGAAGAAGTGGGAACCCTAATACACTGTTGGTGGGATTGCAAATTAGTGTAACTACTTTGGAAAACAGTATGGAGGATCCTCAGACGAATAGGAGTGAACCTACCATATGACCCAGCAATACCACTTCTGGTTATCTACCCAAAAGAGTGGAAACAAAACTATCAGACTGACACATGTGTATCTATTTTTATGCTGCACAATTCACAATTGCCAAACTATGGAAACAGTCAAGATGTCCATCGACAGATGAATGGATTACAAAACTATGGGATATGTACACAATGGAATTTTATTCAAGCCATAAAGAAAAACAAAATCATGTTATTTTCTGGGAAATGGATGGAACTGGAAAACATTATGTTAAGTGAGATTATCCAGTCACAAAGAGTAGAAAAGCATATGTTCTCCCTAATATGCTGATGCTAGGGAGAAGATGGGGCATAAGAGGGTCTCCAGATGAGAAAGGAGAAACCCTGGATAAGCAAAGAAGTTGACTTAACAGAAGGGGATGGATGGGGGCCGCACCCTAATGCACAGGATGTACTTACACAGTTATATCATGGTCACTCACTAAACTGAACTTGAGAAGGAGGGAGGGCGAGGGAGTGGGGCAGGAATTGAGAAAGGGGTTAAATGAGAAATGTGTGCATATATGCCTTTATCAACTTGTATCTAACAAAGATGTATGAATACAATGTACCAACTATTATATAAAAAAATAGTATCATGCCCCTCTCCTTGTAGTTATGATTCAATAGTTTTTAGCAATCTAATTCTCCCACCAGGGACAAATAGGGAAGTTGTATAAACACACTCACACACACACACACACACACACACACACACACACAGAGTCATACACACACAACCATTTCAAGACTTCAAGGAATCACCAAGAAATATAGGCTTTAAAGAGTCAAAAATCTTAGAAAGAAGAGAGAAGTTTGAGGTGGGCCTAATGTTCATGTGGCCTTTTCCCTCTAGGTATTTGCTGGTTATCAAATTGCACTGCGCTAAAAATCTAAAAAGATTTAAAAGATATAAAACTGCTGTAGAGAAGTCCAAAAAGTGAATAACATTTTTAATAATGCATGGGACTGGAGAGAATAATAATAATAAAAACCCTGTAATTCATGGTCACAAAGGAAGCAGGGATGTCAGAGAGGAGTGAAGGACATAGAAAGTGAGGTCAAAGCACTACTCCATGCTTCTTGAGACGGAGTTCCAGCTTCTACATTGCATGATGAAAGGCTAAGTAACAAGGGAGATAGTCCTAGTTAGGCCTAGTAACAAGGGAGGATGAGAATGTAGGTAAAGCTTTAGGAAGCCTCACAGGACTGTCTAGGCAAAGAAAGATGGGTCCAAACAAGAAGAAAACTTGGATACACACCCATGCTAACAATTAGATATTTTAAGTTCACACTGAGAGTCGGTACAAAACTGAAGTAGAATATGATTAAAAGTATATAGCTGGATCTCAGGTAGCAGTTCTATGAACTTCTTCTCTAACAATCTGGCTAAAATTGAACAGCCATATGTGAAGCTGTACAAGATCAATCAGCATCTCTATAATTTGTCTCTGTATAACATCTAGGATCCAATTATAAATTATCCTTCCAACCCTGAGACAATGCCAAGAGGATGAAAAAGAAAAAAAGAGAACATAGACATAAACTCACAGATGATTTCAGTATTTAATTTATCATAAGTGGACTCTAAAATTGCCATGAATTATATGTTCAAGAAAGCAGATGACAAGATATAGGATCTCACCAGAAAGGAAGAATCAGTAAAAAATAGCATTGAGCAATTTATGCCTTCTGCTCCTGACCAGAGAGGCACAAACATCTGAGACCAGATGATTTTCGAGATGTTGGAGATGAAGAAGTGAAGTGCATTAATCTATGAGATTTAAGAATAAGAGCAGGGGAATTTCCAGGAATGCTCATCTTGCTGCCTCAAGAGAGATCCCAAGCTGCAGCATAAAAAAGGGAAACCTAGAAGGTATTGTGATTTGCACAGATAGCAATTGTGTTTTTGGTAAAAAAATCATGGTATACTTGTAAAAAATAACACACACTTTCTACATGAAAAAAGAATAATAAATTTCAAAACCAACATTGAGTGAAAATATTATTAAACAATCTATAATACATGATTCAATTTAAATATGAAGTCCTTCAACATTGATGGAAGACAGTAGATTAGAAGCGCCTTGGTTGAAGGCTGTCAATCACTGAGGGGGATCCTAGGCAGACTGCAGAGGGACTCGTCATGTTTGACTTTTTGACCCACAGAATTCATGGAATATTCACTTTGCTAAAATGTACTGAGCTGAACACTTATGATGGGAAATTTTACTATATGCATATTATACATCATCAAAATACTTACTTAAAATATAGCCACCACTTTGAATCTCACTGTTGCATATAATTACGGTACACCAATAAAAGTATAATAAATAAACACCAGGCTTCATGTCTCATAATCCTTTCATTATCATGTGTTGTCTTAAGGCTCACATGCAGATGTGGCTTAAATACAAGAGCAATGGTCATCATTAACAAATGCTAATTAATGGTCTATACGATACAGCTTGTTTTATTTATAGTCAACAAATACTTACATATATGATGTAATTCCTGTCCTTCAGAGGTTTATAATGTAGTTGTGGAGAGTTTCATAAAATAACAATAAAAGTGAAGATACACACCTTCAATAATGACATAATCATTCAATGATAATAATCAGTGATAAAATAACACTTTTATTAAAATATTTTAAGAAGTGATTATGTTCTGGGAATCTAAATTTATTGCCCCAAAGTACTTTTTTCTTGAATTAATTACCATTGCCATATGCAAATATAATCAGAACTCTTTGTAAGATTTCCACATACACTAGAAAATGATATGCTACTAAAATGCCAGGTTATTTCACAAAACTGCTTTATGAAGCCTTTTGAAAATCAGTTGCTTGAGGGAAGAGCCTGACGGCCAGAACTCTGGTCATTAAAAGGTTGAAATATGCATAAATAGACATACATTTTATGGCCATGTTTTTATCTTTATAACTCTTCTTAGCAGTCTTTTCAAGATAGCCAAAGGGATTTTTAATCCCAAGTAAAATCCTGCTCTAATGATTTGTATTCAAGTCAACACAGTTAGTACTTGCCATTTTAATTAGAAAATGATGAGCATTCAGTGCATTCTAGTTCCTTAGAAATTAATAATCCTATATGTGTTCATATGTGTCCCTTTTCCAAAAGTAAGACTTGCTACAACAGGGGGAAAGAAAGAGTCCTTCCAACCTATCACTCTGAACAAAATATTGACATAAAAATTAAAAGAGGCATCATTGTTAATTATATTCACCTTTACACAATGCCTACATCAATTGAAACATCACATTGCACCTCATAAATATGTTCAATTATTATGTCAATCAAAAAATTTTTAAGTTAAAGCCAAAAAATAATTCAATGATGCAACATAATTCAAAGACAGGAATCTGAAAAATTATCTGTCAGATGCCAAAATTTTACAAGCTGATGAGCAATGTCTTGATTGGGGCATTGGTGTACCCATGATGTAAGTGGCAGAGAGAAGCCCCAAATCTCAAGTCCTAATTCCAACACATATGTCTCTTCTCCTCAGAATCCAAATGCTGACCAAGTGGAGTTCAGCTCCCCGCTCTGCTTTCGAAAGCTCCACACCCTGCAAACAAGGTTGTTTTGCTTACAGGCTGGTTCAGAGAAGCTTGCACAGATCAAGGGTTTTACCTATGAAAAACAGGATTCTGTTATGCTGAACATTTCAGAGTTCATTAAATGTTGCTTTCTGGTAATTAAAACCATAAACAGTAAATAAAGTAATAAATTTACCCATTCCATATATGGAATGATTAGTACTTTATTTTATTTCTTAGAATTGGTATGAATTAAATCACCTGCCAGGTAATTTGTTCAAATGTTTAAGGTTTTTTCTTCCTTATAATTCTGTTATTGACTTTGTCCAATAATGTTTAAAACACAATGTAATTAAGTGATAATTGAAACCATTGCAAATCATATTTAGTAAGTACAGTGTCAACATTTTAGGGAGAGTTGATGCATTAATTAAATGCCCTATATATGTTATGTATCTAGTGCACTAACAAGAATATGCTTGTTCTCTTTTGAAAGCTACTTTTGTTTTCTAATTTTAAAAAATTCTTAGAAAACAAAACAACAGCAGCCACTAGTGGTGGCACACACCTCCAATACCAGTACCTTGGAAGCTGAGGCAGGAGGATTGCAGGTTTGAGGCCAGCCTCAGCAACTTAGAAAGACTATCAGAAGCATAGTGAGACCCTATTTCAAATTAAAAACATGTAAATTAGAGGATATAGCTTGGACTCAAAATGCCCCTAGGTACATACACACACATACACACACACACACACACACACACACACACACACACACACACACAGAAAAACTGCATGCTGAGATTGCAGCTCAGTGGTAGAGTGTTTGCCTAGCACTTCTGAGGCCATAGGTTCAATCTCCAGCACCATATAAAAAAGGGACTCTTCAGCCCACATAAGCCATCCTGCTCCACTGCCTTCTTTCCTATCATCTCCTCTTCACACTACTCTGTTTTAATCATGCCTACCAGCCCTTCTCTTGAGGTACCCTCTGTAACTCCTTCACTTACCCCTTCTCTATTCTTGCTCAGCCCTGGTTCACCTTTCTTTATCATATTCTTCATATTAAATAATAATTCTCTTCTGAGGTGATGGGGGGACACCCTAATGCATATGATGTACTTTCACAAACATATCAAAATCAATCACTAAACTTAACCTGAGAAGGAGGGAGGGTGAGGGAGTGGGGTGGGAATTGGGGAAGGGTTAAATGAGAAATGTGTGCATGTATGCCTTTACCAGCTCATACCCAAAGATGTATGATTACAATGCACCAATTTAAAAATAAAGAAAGAAAAAAGAAAAACTCATATTTACAAAACTATCTTCAAAAAAAGAATTATCTTCTGCACATCAACAAGTTCTGATTGTACTCAGGTTTGTTATGATTTTATGTTCCCCAGAAAAACTCATGTGTTGGCAATGCAAAAATGTTCAGAATCACACCAAGTGCCATCTACATATATGTTTGTATCACATTGAACCTGGCTATGATGTATGATTACAATGCACCAATAAAAGTATGTTAAAAATCAGGGTTCTAATCTCATCAGTGAATAAATCCATTGATGCATTCATAATTTGAATGGGTTTACTGAATGGTGAATGTAGGTAAGTGAGGTAGGTATGGTTGGAGGAAGTAGGTCACTGGGGGTGTGGCTTTAGGGACTCTGTCTGCCCCCGTCTCTACTTTCCAGCTGCCTTGGGTAGCTTTCCTTTGCCACACCCTGCCACCATGATGCCTTGGAGTCAGTTGACCATGGACTGAACCTCTATGCCTTGAGCCAAATAAATCTTTCCTCCGCTAAATTGTCCTTGATAGATATTTTGGTTACAAAGAATATTTTTTAAAAAGCTAAATAAAGTAATATTTCAAAAATTCTACAGGAAATGTAATGGTTAACATAAGTAACAGAGCCCCTGATCTTATAGAACCTAGAGTTGAAAAAGGAAAGGGACCTTAAACTGATAACCAATCATAATTTAATCATTAGAGCTTATGTTAGGTTCAATGCAGTATAAAAAAATTTGATATTATACTTTTTCAGTATCATGATTATATCTGAAATGTAAGTAAACATACAAAAATGAAAAATGTTTTATTTCCTTAAAACACTGTACATGCACAGATAGAAAAAACTCTTGGGCAAACCCAGCACATAAATGAGTATCATCCCCAGCCCCATGTGAAAAATCAAAAATGCGTTTTACTTCTCTCTACTAACACTAAGTTTCTCAAACTTTCACTAACATTGGTGAATTTGGTTTTTATTTAAGACTTTCTCCAATGTCTTTTCATTGGAGTACCTGTCACAAGGCCACATCTCACTTTCCACACAAACTCTGTGTTGGAAATAGGCAGGAAAAACTTCTCCGAGTTATGTATCTACCATTTCTCCTTTTCTACTGAAACTTTTTCCAATCTGTTCCTGCCTGATAACAGCCTCAACTTCCCAGTGAGGAACAATAGCCAGAGTGCTTTGTCAATACAGATCAGCATTTGCCAAATGTGGACGCCAATGCCCTGGAGATCATTTAAAAGTAAAGATTAAATCTGGACATGGTGGTATACTTCTATAAGCATAGTACTTGGGAGTCTGAGACAGGAGAAAGGCAAGTTCAAGGCCAGCCTCAGCAGCTTAGAGAGACTCTCAGCAACCTAGCAAGAGCCTGTTTCAAAATAAAATAAAAAAGGGCTGGGATGTAGCTCAGAGGTAGAATGCCCCTGGGTTCAATCCCCAGCAAAACAAACACACACACACACACACACACACACACACACATAGATGTGAAGAAGGTTTTGGGTTAGTAGATCTAAAGTTGGAGATTCTGTATTTTTAATAAACTCCCAGGTGGTGCTAATGCCATGGGTGTAAGGATCCCATTTTGCATCTCATGATGCAGAGATATTAATGTCAAGAACAGAAGCATAGTGCTATGGTTTAATAAGTGGTTTCCCTCCCAAATTTTGGTGTGTTTGAAACTAGGTTCCAAATGTGGCATTATTACATTATTAAGGACCTTTAAGAGGGCCTTTGAGAGGTGGAGTCTAGTGGGAGGTGGTAATGTCACAGATGCCTGACCTGGGAGGAGATAAATGTTGACCTCCCTCAGCAAGTTGGTTCCTGAGAGTAGGTGGTTGTAAAAGAGTGAGTCTGGACCCTACATTTTTCTCTGTCTTCCTGCCTTGTGATGTCCTTTCTTCTATCACATAGGTTCCCATCATGATGGCATCAGCCCAGTGACAGAGCCAAGAGCACCCTCAGCAGGACTGAGCAAGTGTCAGCACCATGCCCTTAAACCCCAAAACTGTGAACTAAGTAAGTCTTTTTTCATTACACATTATCCAGCTACAGATATTCTGCCATAGCAACAGGAAACAGCCTATACAAATAAGATATTTTTAATACCAAATAGGATATTTTTAATACCATAGTATCTACTAGTCAGACCAAGACTATAATTGTCTGCAACTCAATTAAAGACATACAGTTTTAACATACTTTTATTGATGCATTATAATCATACATCATAGCCAGGTTCAATGTAATACAAACATATATGCACACAGCACTTGGTGTGATTCCCTACAAATACCATCCCATTCCCTCCTCCTACCTCCCCACACATCAGTGAGATTGGCAGTGATATCTTCATAAATGGACATAGCATTATTTGAACTGTTTCTTTCCTCATTTCTCTCTTTACCCCTCCCCATTTCCCTCCCACAATTCCTTTCCACTATTCTACTCATCTCTCTCCTCTTTATCTGAAGTCCCTTTTGTCTCATATTGTCTCTCTTGCTTCCACATATGAAAGAAAGCATAGGACCCTTGAGTTTCTGTGACTGGTTGATCTCACTTAGCATGATGTTCTCTAGTTCCATCCATTTTCCTTCAAAGACATGATTTTGCTGTTCAAGACAGAGAAATGGTGATCTCTGGGTACACCAGCATGGGATCAAAGGGGATCTTTCCTCTGTGACAGACCAGTGTGCCAGGCTAGATTCTGAGTTATTTTGTATGCGTCTCACCAGCTTGCCCCTTCCCTTTCCTTTTTTTTTTTTTTTTGAATTCTCAGAATAGCATCCAGTATACTTGGTACTGCCAAGATGGCAGTGATTTCTAGGCTATGTTTTTAAATATTAATTCTGATGCCAAGTCACCTTTCTCTTCACCTGGGACTCAACAAAACTGTAACCTTTGTTTCTCAGATAAAGTATTTGGCTATTGCTTTATGGTCTTCATATTTGTTAAACAGGGATAATCTATTTGGCTTTCTCATCCTTCTTAAAAATGTTATGAATAACAGAGATCATGGTTGAGAAAGTCCTTTGAAATCTTGAAAACCTAGCTTCAGTGTATAAAAGTTGTAAAGTCATTGTTTATTAAGTAACAAAACAATATAGCAGTTCTCCAACATACTAAATATAAGTCCTATAAAAATGTATAGTTTTATTATGCCTTGGAATACCCTAGTCTCAAACTTTTAAAAAACAGACTCATTTAAGAGTTTTTAGCTTTACAAGAACCTATCATAGCATACTCATGGATCCTTTTTTTTAGAAGGTGAAGGAGAGAGTCTGACCATGTTATTGTTCCATCCTTTGAGAGCCTAGTTCCTAGAACAGCCGAGGTCCAGCTTCCACTCTGCAATTCTAGCTTAATAGGAAAGTTATATCACTGTTGAAAGTCATGTCCTTTTAAAATAAATACTGAGATTTATCCCATAAGGGGTATTCATTTTCCTACAGACACAAAGTGACCATTATGACACACCAGTAAAGAACCCATGGCTTTTAGTGTCTGTCCTTATTTTCTTCTAAAGATTTTAAGGAAAAAGTGTTGCAATGAGAGAGCATTTTCACTAGCAATGAGGCAGGTACATTTCTTGTTTCTTAATAAATGATATTTTTATCAAAATGTTCAAATGGACAAGATTTGTATTTGGTTTTATGAATACAAAAAGAGGAGCATGCTTAATTGTGAAAGAGAAAGTATCACCTACTATAAGTGGAAACAGGTTTTAGAAGTGTTGTCTGGGACCAGGTGTGGGTGAGGAACTTATAAGGACAGGATAGTGTCACACAATGGACAATGGTCTACAGCAAAGGTGGAACTGGGTCATCAGATATAACAATGGTGGGGGCACAGTGAGGTCAAACATCCCCTCTGGAAATACAGAAATACACAACTAAGAAAAGCTGATCTTTTCTATTTCTGAGGTTTGTAACCTGTCTATGCTATTTTTTTCCTCAGCCACTTATCAACACTTGCTCTCATGGAGACAGACTAGCATTCTGTGTTATCAAGTACTGGCCTGTAATCCCAGTACTTGGGAGACTGAGACAGGAGGATCACAGATTCAAGACCAGCTTCAGCAACTTAGCAAGACTCTCAGCAACCTAATGAGACCCTGTTTCAAAACAAAATGAACTGGGGCTGTAGCTCAGAGGTAGAATGCCTCTGGATGTGTTTACTCTTCAGTATCACACAAGAGGAAGTTAGGGATAATAAGTGTAGATGCTGGAATCTGAGCTAAAAAGATGCTATTAAATGTGTTTTCCTGAGAAAATAGTCTTATGCCCTACCAGTTAAGTATACTTGATACCAAGAAGTTCACTTACTTGTTCCTGATGAAGCAGTTGGAAATTGTTAAAGCCAGTCTCCACCTTGTTCTGTGAGGCTACACACACAGTTCCAACAGAACTCTGTGCAGTTCAATTCTGCCATCACTGCTATGTTCTGCCATCACTGGCATCAAGTTCTGCCATTCAATTCTGCCATCACTGGCATCAAGAGGCTATTGGATCCTGGACATTTTGTTTGCTACTGTGAATGAGAAACTAAATTTTAAATTGAATGTTATTATACTGAATTTAAATATAAATAGACAATTGTGGCCAATGTTTACTAAATGGGACAGATCGCAGAGCTTTCCTTGGTGAGAATTGCAAAGGATTTTCTCTCAACTCCTATTTTTGTCCTTACTCTGGCACCACCATGTATCCCCAGTTCCTATGCATATATCAAAATCAAATCTTAGGACATCAACATAAATGATGGAAGACAGTCTTCTGAAAATTATCTCTTTCTCAAAGCAACAACAAAAAAAACTAGCAAAAACTGTGAGGATCAACTTGTAGAACTTTCAATTCTTTTTTTTAATGTTTTGGTACTAAGGATAGAAGGATAGAACCCAGAGACATTCTACCTCTGAGTTATACCCCCCACCCAGCCCTTTCTTTATTTTTTATTTTTGTTTTTAAATGGAATCGTGCTAGATTGCTAAGAGTCACACTAAGTTGCCAGAACTGGCCTCAAACCTGTGTTCCTCTTGTCTCAGCCTCCTAAATTCTGGGATTATAGGTGTGCTCACCAGCATACAGGGCTCCATAGTTTCAATTCTTACAGGAACTGACATTGAGGTCCTGGATGGATTTTCAGTTCATTTTTGTGTACATTATGAGGTAGAACATCTACTTTATTCTTTAGCATATGGATACTCAGTTGTCTTCAGAATAATTGTTGAAAAGGCTATTTTTATCACCTTTGTAGGAAGCTGACAATAACCTGAGTATTTTTTAAATGAACTTTCAATTCTGACCCATCGATCTACATGTCTATTCTTAGTCTTATATGTCTCAATTACTGCAGTTTTTGAAAAATTTTAAAATCTGATTTCTCCAACATTATTCTTCTATTTTTGCTATTCCAAATTTGGATTTCCATATAAATTTTAGGATAGCTAACATAAAACTCAGAACCTGGCAGAAAGTAAAAATCTCAATAAGTGGTAGTCCACCGGGCCTGGTGGCACACATCTGTAATCCCAGTACTTGGGAGACGGAGACAGAAGGGCCCTGAGTTTGAGGCCAGCCTCAGCATCTTAGTGAAAACCCACAGCAATTTAGCCAGACCCTCTATTAAAATAATTAAATAAAAATAAAAAGGGCTGGGGCCATATCATAGAGGTACAATCCCCAGTACCAAAAATAAATAAATAATAGTGATAGTCTTCACCTCCTCCAATTTTCCTCCTCTAGGTGTTTATTCAAAGTAGAATTTGGAAGCAGCAATTGAAGAATCAGGACAAGAATAGGTTTTCCCTGAGAATTAGAGGAAGAGTTCCTCAAGTTCAACAAGACTCTAAACCATAAAAGCCAAGTATCCATCTGGATAGTAGAAGGAGCAGCAGCTGAGCTGCTGGACACTCAAGGCCACCAGGACTTATTCAGTCAAGCAGAAGAACTGAAGAGGACTTGGAAAAGCAGTGGGAATTCTCTAAGTCCCCCTGCCTGGTCATGCCATGTGTCACTTAAGACTTTGTGTGTCATCTGCCTTGGGAAGCAGAAGGTTAGTGGAAATGCAGGTGGATTGGAAGTCATGGAATGCTTGAGACCCCTGAGGAGAAGGCAAGATGGTTTTATGGACTATGTAGGACCACATCTGGCGTATTGAAGCTAACAGAAACCAGACACATGGAAAAATGTTCTGCAAAGAGCTCTCCAGGAATCTCTGATCCAGCAGCTCACCTGAACTTAAAGCTGAGGAGACTCTGGCTCTGGATTGTGCTTTTCAGGGTGTGGATCAGACATACCTTTCCTGGCCACACTCTGCTGCTGGTGAGTGATCCTCACATCTCACCCCACCCTCTGCCAAGACCACACATCACTGCTGCCACCTGATGCTGTCAATGCCATCCCATCCCCCAGGTGCTGTGGGCTTGGGCCACAAATTCTCCTTCAGGTCCTCCTTCCTGCCAGCCCCCTTGGCCATCTGAATTCACCTTGCAGACCAGTTTTTCTTAGTCTCCAGAGGTAACTAGAAAATGAAGCAGATAGCACTCTCTTCTGCTGCAGTCAAGCTCCAGAAATTGCAACGCTCCTCCAAAACTCTGGATGCTGCTATGTGGCCTGACCACAAAATTTCCTCTTAGAACATAATTGTGTCATTTAAATGGAAACTTCTTTGCTGCTCACTCAGATCTCTCTTAGATCGGTTGGGGCTCTAATGAGGTCCAGCAGACAGGACCTCAGTGTTACAAGGAGAAGAGAACTCTGGCTCAAACATGACAAGAGTGAGCCCTTAGAAGTGAGTAATCTGGGTCCATAATTAGTCACATATAAGCAGATGACGGAAACTTCATCATGCTTGGAGTAGAAAATTGACACCCAGCCTAGCTCTGGAGGCCGACAGGAGGATTGCACTTTCAAGGCCAGCCTCAGCGATTTAGTGAGACTCTCAGAAACCTAGCAAGACCCTGTTTCAAAACATAAATAAAAAGGGCTGGGGGTGTAGCTCAGTGATAGAACAACCCTGGAGTCAATCCACAGTACCACAAAAATATGTTTTTAAAACACTGGATCATATTTTTAAGCTATTTTGTCCTATTGTCCCAGATGTGGAACAACCATGAAAACTTAATGTAGTATGTAATATATATGTAATAATAAGAAGAATATAATTATGTTATGATGTATTAATTACATATTATATATACATAAACTCTATAATATGGTTTCCAGCCTGTGTCAATTTTATTGAAATAGTTGCAGACTTGAAACCTGTGGCTTAATGGATTAAAGTGCTTCAGAACACATGCATAGCTACATGCATGTTTGTAACTGGTACTTTTGCTTCTATTTGGTCCTGGAAGCTCAGATTGGAATGTGGATTCCACTCCTACTCATCCTGTCTGCATTATTTCTCTTTAATATCAACATTGTCCTTCCTCAACCCCACCCTCCCATTTTGCCTCAACCAAGTACAAGGTTGGCGAAGTGGGTCCAAGACCTAGAGTTGCCATCTATTCTTTTGACACTTCTTGCTGCCATTGTTTGTGTCTTTGGTTTGGTCTGGTTATTTATTTAGTTATTGGATTGACTACCTACATATCAGTTTCCACCATCAGTATTAGAGACAGTTGCCCTGCAGTTACACAGCAGTAAGAAAGTCAACATCAGGGTGATTTGAAGAGGGAAAAATTTCATCTGTTCTGTCCTGTACCAATGCTCAGACACCAAGGAACACACAGTCTGTCTAACATCATTAAGGCTAGATGGAAGATTTCTAACAGAGGACAAAAGCAACTTGCCACACTGAAATCTTAGTGAGTCTACCAGTGTTCTGTGCCTACAGACAACTAGTCCAAGTCAGATGTTCAAGCTCAGCAGGGAGACAAGACCAAGGCAGTGCAGAGCCTAAAGGGGCTATTCTACATCCCACACTATTCTCTCTGTGTAACCTCCCAGATGTTGCTGAAGCACCTGGTCCAATTTTTCCATTTTAAGCCAGGGGTGCACACATAGCTGGTGACAGCAGCTAATGGAACATGGGGAGAATCCCAGAGTGGGTATTCATCATGCAAGCAGGAGAGTGCCATGAATTCAAGTAGCGATGGTAATTGAGTAGAGGGAGATGGATAGACACTCTCATTTGCTTCAGGAAAGTCCCAGGAATTCTAATGCTTCTCAAAAACTCCAGATGCAAGGATGTGACCTGACCACAGAATTTTCTGTTAGAACATGATTGTTTATTTGAGATTACAAGAGCTCCTTGTGAACAAAGTCTATGATTTAATTCTGTAGCCCCGGCCCTTATCACTTCACCCAGCACAAACCAAGATTTTAATTGCTTTTTGGATTTATTGTATGAACTAATATCATATTGATGATGTGAGGCAATTGCTTTTCAAACTGGGGGTCTATAATTTCTATGGCATCTCTAATTGACAACACAATGATTTGGGTTGCTTTGCTTTTGTTTGCATAGTAATGTAAAAACACAGAATACAATATTCAAACTCATTTTTGACCATGTTATAATAGAATTCTGACCCAGGATTTGAGGGTCTTCATTAGTTCTTCCAATTATCCTTTCATTAAGTTGAAGTTCATGGACATCACTGAGGTGTAAACTGGTCAAAGTCAAGACTCATATGATAATTCATATTCCAGGACCCAGACACCCCTCTTCCCCCACACTGGCAATTCCTGGCACACAGTAGGTTTATAATCAAGATTGAATGGCAAATTATTGATGAAACTGAGTCTCAGTAGTCAGCACTGCACTTACCTAGGGGCTTCATAATGTGCTGACTTGGTTGGGCTAAGCCTCACCTGACAGGCTCATCTTTTTGCATGTTTTCAGCTAGGGTGGAAGGTTTTTGTTGTTGTTTTGTCAGATGCAGAGGACAGAAGATTCTGTTACTCACACCCAGTGTGACTGATCTACTGACTTGCCTCTGGGTGGGGGTATAAGAAGACCTGTGCCAACTCCCCTTTCCCTTGGATCCTTCAGTTGTGTGTGTGATATGCTCTTCAATGATGTGTCCAGACCTCTGAAAGACACTCATGCCACCAAGGTCAGAGGCAATAAGAATCAGATGGGTTTTAGTGTAGAAGTTGTTGATTTCATCCTCTACTGTGGCTTTCAGCCTACTTTTGATCTCTTCCACTCTATATCTGTCTCCTTTTCTGCCTGTCTGTCAGGTGGACTTCAAGCTGTAGGAGAAGATGTGACCAGCTCCCACACTTATGCAATTCTCTGCAATAGATCCTTTCTATCTGCTAATAATGTGTTTCTCTGGTTGAACCAATACCACAGTTGATGAATTACTTGCTCTTATCACTGCTTTACTCTTTTTTTTTTTTTTGCGGTACTGGGGATTGAACTCAGGGGCATTCTACCTCCGAGCTATACCCCCAGCCCTATTTTTTATTCTTTATTTTGAAACCGAGTCTCACTAAGTTGCGGAGTGCCTCACTAGGTAGCTGAGGCTGGCCGCAAACCCGGATCCTCCGGTCTCAGCCTCCCGAATGCTGGGACTACAAGCGTGTGCCACCACGCCCGGCTATCACTGCTTTACTCTTGCCAGGGTTTTACTAGTAGAAAATACAGCAATAAGTAAGCAATGAGGAGTTTTAGGTTCCTAAATCCATAAATAATTGCATCAAGGCAGCTTTTCATAACACTCTAATCCTAACCTTATCCTCAACTAAACCAAACAATTTTAGAGTTCTTGAGTGATATATGCGGTACCTACCAAGCCTGTTCTAATGCCTGGCACACACACAGTTATAAAAACACAGTAGCTCAGACTCTGCCATTGGAAGGGGAGCCTGGACATTCTGGTTGCCTGGAATCCAGGTAGCTCACTGTGCTTGCTTGCAAAGATTATCCCTTTTTTGGCTGGCTCATAGTTGTATGGTCAGGGTCCATTTTGAGTGGCAGGCCTCTGGTTTTGCAAATACTATAAATCTGATAAAAGCAATGATGTTTTACGTGGATTAAATGAGAACACCAGACCTGAATGTTATCTCACCTTAAAACATCAGCCTCTCAATTACTTTTTTTCTTTTCTTTTTTCTCTCTCTCTCTCTTTTTTTTTTTTTTTTTTTTTTTTTTTTTTTTTTTTTTTTTTTTTTTTTTTTTTTTTTTTTTTTTTTTTTTTTTTTTTTTTTTTTTTTTTTTTTTTTGTGTGTGTGTGTGTGTGTGTGGTACTGGCAATGGAACCTAGGGGCATTCTACCTCCGAACTACACCCCCAGTCCCATTTTTATCCTTTAGTTGCAGAGGGCCTCACTCAGTAGCTGAGGCTGGCCGAGAACCAGGTTCCTCCTGTCTCAGCCTCCCAAGTACTAGGATTACAAGCGTGCACCACCACACCCAGCTCTCAATTACTTTCTTAACCAGTATTCTGGAAGATTTAGGGTGATGCTATAAATGATGAAGAAAAGGGTCAACCATTAGTGTGTGTGTAGGGGAATGAAACTAAATCCACCACAAATAGAGACCAGTTCTGCCAGAATACATGGTGTTCTTGCTTTGCTCTTGGTGAAGAACATGTTTGTTTTTCTCCAAACTAATAAAAGAAAAGAAAAACCCCATCATAATAGGGAAGGAAGATAATGATCAAATACTAAAATTTGAATTTAGCATTCTTTAAAATTAACATGTAAGATTTGCTTGCTGGGAGCATTTTGGTTAAGGACAGAAAATAATTATTCTTAACCAGGAGACAACTGTTCTTATTAGAACAATTTAGTAAAACATACTTAGGGGAAAGGAGATCTTTACATGCAGTATTGAATTCAAAATATAAAAACAGATTAAATATAGAACAGAACCAGAGGCTACATCTTTTCACTATTAAAGCCAACAATGGTAACATGGCTGTAGCAAAACATAAGGTATTAAATGGATGTCACTAATTTGAATCATATTGGTTTCGTGGCTTTGTATGTTATTCTTGTATTTGTTTTGGTTTATAATTCTGTAAGACCCATTAGCAGAGTTTAAATCTCCATCTATACTGTGCATGTTTAACATAATTAATGTACTAAGGATTGAACTCAGGGGTACTCTACCAATAAGTTACACCCATCCCAATTTTATTATTTTTATTTTGAAAGAGGGTCTTGCTAAGTTGCTGAAGGTCTTGCTAAGTTGCTGAAGGTCTTGCTAAGTTGCTGAGGCTGGCATTGAACCTCCAATCCTCCTGTCTCAGCCCAACAAGTACTGGAATTACATGTGTGTGCATCAATGCACTAGTTTAGGAAATTGTTTGAACTGAACAATGTTGAAATCAGAGCCTGTAGGATTCAGTGAAATTAGTGCTTTGAGGGAAGATTATGGAATTAAATACTTATTTTAGAAAAAAGAAAGGTCTAAAGCTATTCATCTATATTTCCACCTTAAAAAGTTAGCAAGTGGAAAACAAGTTAAAATTAGAGTAGAAGAAAAAAATTTTAAAAGTAAGAGCAGAAATTAGTGAAATAGAAATAGTAGAACTTGAACTAATAAAATTAAAGCTTCTAAAGTGATACATCAAAAATCTTTTTTAAATGAGAGAAAAAATCACTTTCAGGAATAAAATAGACAATATCTCTATATATCCTACAGTCATTAAAAAGACAATAATAATTGCTTTTGTAATTAAACTTGACAAATTCAATAAAGGTCAAACTATTTAATAGCATAAATTACAAAACTGACCCAAAATGAATTAGAAAATCTAATTTAGTAAGTAAAATATTTTTTTGATGAGTGCCTGTGTAAATATAAGATACTACTCTTTTCCTTTAATTCTTGGAGTATGTTTGGTGGTTTACTACAAAGATGACCTTGTCAGGTGAGTTTTCTTTTCTTTTTTTTCATTTTTCATTTTTTAAATTGTTTTAGCATGGATTTTTATACATTTCTTGGATACAACAGGGTTAATCACACATATTTGTTGGGTACAAGCTAGTATAGGTAAAGACATCCATGCACACATTTCTCATTAACCGTTCCCCAATTTCCACCCCCCTCCCGCCTTTTCCCTCCTTCTCCAGGTCAGTTTAGTGATTGACTTTGATGTGATCTTGTAAGTACATCATGCTCATTAGGGTGTCCCCCCTCCTCCCATTACCTTCCATTAAGTAAAATTCTTTGTTCACCTAAGGATTCTCCTTCATCTGGAGTCCCTCTTATGTCCCATTTTCTCCCTAGCTTCCACATATTAGGGAGAGCATTTGATTTTTAACTTTTTGTGACTGACTAATCTCACTTAACATGTTTTCCAGATCCTTCCATTTCCTTGCAAATAACATGATTTTATTCTTCTTTATGGCTAAGTAAAATTCCATTGTGTACATATCCCATAGTTTTGTAATCCATTCATCTGTTGTTGGACATCTTGGCTGGTTCCATAGTTTGGCAATTGTAAACTGTGCAGCTATAAACATAGATACACATGCGTTGGTCTGATAGTTTGGTTTCCTTTTTTTTTGGGTAGATACCCAGTAGAGGTATTGCTGGATCATATGGTAGGATCATTCCCATTCATCTGAGGATCCTCCATACTGTTTTCCAAAGTGGTTGCACTAATTTGCAATCCCACCAACAATGTATTAGGGTTCCCACTTCTCGACGCCCTCGCCAGCATTTGTTGTTGTTTGTGTTCTTGATAGTTGCCATTCTGATTGGAGTTAGGTGAAATCTCAAGGTAGTTTTGATTTGCATCTCTCTGACTGCTAATGATGTGGAACATTTCCTCATACATTTATTGGCCATTTGTATTTCTTCTTTTGTGAAGTGTCTATTTAGATCCTTTTCCCATTTCTTGATTGTG
>PVLC010029998.1:5251-19890 GCA_004027655.1 Graphiurus murinus
CTGCGTGCCCGTCTGCTGCAAGCCCGTCTGCTGCAAGCCCTGCTCCTCTGTGTCCCTGCTCTGCCGCCCCGTGTGCAGGCCCGCCTGCTGCGTGCCCGCCTCCTCCTGCTGCGCCTCCTCCTGCCAGCCCAGCTGCTGCCGCCCGGCGTCCTGCGTGTCCCTGCTCTGCCGCCCCGCCTGCGCCCGCCCGGCCTGCTGCTGACCTCCTGTCCTCAGGGCCCTGGGCTAGTCCAGCCTCCAGCCTCCTCCTCCGTCCACTCTGACCCCACCCGAGGTCTTGGAGCTGAACCCAGCTGGGTCATTTTCTGGGACAGAGGGGCCACCTGGCCACACCTTGCTAACTTGGTCTGAGCTCCCTGTCCCCTCCCAGGCCCTCGGCCTGAGCTGCCCTGCTGAGGTCCTTCTGGAGAACTCCGGGCACCCCGGGCCTGCGTCCCTGCACCTGCTCTCCCCTTTGCTATCTCCTCAGCCCTCTCCTCAGTATCTTCTGGACGGCCATCCATTATTAAATAAAATAAATATTTCTCACTGCACAAGAGAATCTCCTGCTGCTGTAAGTAGATTCCTCACCATCTCTGTCTGGCGTCTGCTCCTTGTCACCCCGTCTCCTGGGCGGCTGCGGCTCTCGTCCCTGTCTCTGCTTCCTTGAGCGCTCAGGTCTTGGGCTGAGGAAGGGTCTTGCAGGCATGGCTGTGGCCTCCCGGAGTGGGCGTGGCTTCCTGGGTGAAGGGCAGGGCCACTCAGAGGTGGACCAGATTCCACTGGATCCTGGACCACCCAGATGATGGGAGTTGGGGCTGCAGAGCCAGGCATGGGGGGCTTGGGGGCAGGACGCCTCACCCCGGGCTTGGCGCCGAGGCACCTGCAGGCCGCGCTGCATGGGTTGGTGCCCGGCTGCGCCTTCAGCTTCGTGTAGTTCTCTGTGGACCCCAGGCGGCGTGGGCCTCGGCCTGACATCCATCCCTTCCTCCTGCAAAGCTGTTCCTTGGCAGCTTAAGTTTGCAGGTCAGCGATCGGCCTGGGGTCCGAGCCCCTCTGGACTTTTGCTTTGGGCAGACCCGAGCCCTCGCCCTGGGGTGGGCAGACTTGTACACAAAGGGGAGAAGAGAGCAACATCTTTATATTCAGTGACCTCGAGCGGCCCTCCCCCGCTACGGCCCTGCTGTCCGCACCGCTCGTGCCAGTGCGTCTGCTGTGCTCCGAGGCAGACCGCCCAGGAGGAGAGGGTCAGCGTGTAGTTAAACACTGTCATGGCCGTGCTTACAGATTAAAGCAAGCGGTGACACTGGTGTTTGAAAGACTACCCTCCACCCAGTGCCACGGCATGGACCCGGCTGAGTGAGTCTCCAAGAGCTCAGGGGTGGACTTTGAGGTGGGCCTGGCTGGGTGTTGCAGCCTGCTGCCCTGTGTGACTGCCCCCTCTAGCCTAAGATTCACCATGACGCCGTCGGGCCAGGGGTGACACTGCTGTCGGGCCCTCACCAGCGCTGCAGCCTTGAAGTTGGGACTTATGGTCTCTGAGACTGTCAGTTAAATAAACCTCTTTTCTGTGCTAGCACCCTGCCTCAGGTACTTCATTACAGTAACAAAAAACATGCTCATACATCCAGTGTGTCTAACACGTTATTTCAGTGGGTCATACTAGCCACATTTCAGGTTTGCAGTAACCACACGTGGTTAGTGCCTCTCACGTTAAGCAGCAAGGAACAAAGTATTAGGATCTCACCACTGTTATTAAAATAGAGTGTATTACGCTACAGGCTTCGTATGACCTATTTGAAATGCGCACATCTCGCCAATCACACGGCGCTGTTGGACCTCGGGTCTCTGCACCCCTGTGGTTGCATGTTGCACTCTTGTAGACCCCCTCCTCCGGCTCCTTAGCCCCTCCATTAGCCTCACCCTTGTCTATATCCCTGCTGCTGTGACGATCTGCAATGACTTGAGATAAAACAAGCGTCATTTCTCATCTCTTGGAGCCTGGAGGTCCAGGGTTGGGCAGGTGTCGGGTGGTCGGATCCTAGTGAGGGCACGTGTCCTCCCTCACAGACAGACAGCTACCTGTCTGCTGTGTCCCCACACTGTAGAGAGGCCACCCCCCCCACCAGCGCCTCACCTGTCAGGGCTCTGATCTCCCCCCGGCTGGTTACCCTGACGCCCGGCCTCTTGATACAACACATCGGGATCCCGGTCTCAGCAGAGGAACTGGGAGGTGGGGGGACACAACCCATCTGTAGCATTCCACACAACTGATGTTGCGTCCCACACCACACGGGGGGTAGGGCAGAGCGGGCCAGCCGCTTCGCCTGTCGGGGCCGAGCGAGAGGGAGAGTGTCGCGGCCGGGCCCACGACCCTAGGGGGTCAGGGAAGCCCCCCAAAAAACCAGCACCGGCCGGGAGTCCAGTCAGCGGTCAGGCAGCGCCGCAGGAACTCAGCTTTATTGGAACACACAATAGTATATATGGGCAGGCCAGGTAGGGAGGTGGAGCTGGGGAGGGGGAGCCAATGGGAGCAGATCTCATCACCTATAGCTGTGGGGGAGGGAGGTAGGCCTTTCCTTGACCACCCACTGGCTTCCCTAGGTCGGAGGGGTCAGATTTCACCAAGAAAGGTCAGAACCTGTGAGTGCCAAATGCCACCTGACATGAGCGATCCCTTCACCCATCCATGAGGATCCTGTGGTTGTTTTGCATATTTCTCTAAGTGTTTTTGCAGGGAGGAACATCTCAGCTTTCTAAGCTCAGGCAGATGTGAAAACACTGTGCCGTTGTCTCCATTTGTGAAAGATTCATAGTTATTTTTTTCTGTGGTGCTGGGGTTTGAACCCAGGGGCATTCTACCTCTGAGCTATGCCCTAGCCCTATTTTTTATTCTTTATTTTGAAACAGAGTTTCCACAGCTCCTTAATAGCTGGATCTGGAGCAAGGCTCGGTCCGCTGGAGTCCTGCAAGGCAGACGATTCCAAGAGAAGGAATTCATGGCATATCCCACTTTGCATTATTATATCCTGGAGATTTTGGGTGCTTTGGATTTTGGTTTTATATTAATTATAAAAGAAAACTTCTTAGAAACATGTGGCCCGACAGATACTGCTCTCTTAGCTGAAAACAAGCAGTGCCTTGAGACAACCCAATTCATTAACCACATACAAACATTAGTCAGGAAACGGGCTTTGCAAGCTTAGTTACTAAACAGCCTTATGTTCCCTCTCAGCACACAGGTATAGAAACAAAATAAATAAGCCAAAGAGACGTAGGTCTACTATTTCATCTATGAGTAAAGAAGGCTTTAAGACAGAGAGTTTGCCCACTTCCTCTTTGTCTCTCTGAAACTTCACCACACACTACCTAACTCTCTAGCTGCCCGAGAAAAAGATAAGGACACTGTTTAAAGGAGCTAAACAAATAATAAAGATTTAAACGAATGAATAGAGACTCTTTGTCGTTAACCTTTAACACTGCTTTGTACTAAAAGAATTTTTATATACATATTGTATTCTGTAACCTTTACTGTTTTCTTAATCCCATCAAATACCATGGGAAATGGTTTTTCTAGTTAAAGATGTACCCATTCGACCTTTAGGAAAATAAGACTTTAAAAGTTCCTGTTCTATATGCTTCACTGAAAAAAGATAGTATAAAAAACAACTACTACAAGCAATGAACAGATACACTTCACAACTGCGTGCGGTGTGAGTGTATTCTCGAAACCTCATCTCCATCCACACCTATCGAGGGACCCCCAACCCCACTGCCTCTGAGGGCTGGACCCGGCATAGAGTCTCACGAGGTTGCCGAGAAACTCATTAAATTGCTGAGGCTGCCTCTTCCTATCTCAGCCCGCCATGTACTAGGATTTCCGGTGTGCACCGCCACACTGGGCAAAGATTCAGAGTTGGAATAGAAAACATCAGCCTTTCCCGCATCGTCCCCAGCTCTGTGTCCGCCGTGCCGTCCCGTGTCCTGCGGGCGAGGGGTCTGCAGCGGGGCGATGTCCATGCCCAGGTGCACTGTGTCTCTCTGCTGGCCACATGACTGCACTCCTGTTCTGATAGAAACACTCCCTTCGCTGTCCAGCGAGGGCTCTGAGGACTGACTCTCTCTCTCTCTCTCTCTCTCTCTCTCTCGTCACTAATCCCTTCAGGTCCAGAAGCACACATGTCTGTGTATCTCAGAGGAGATGCCCTAATGACTTCTTTGAGTATTGTTTTGGTCCTAATTGCACTTTCTTTCTCCCTGATGACTAAATTAGCATGCCGATCTCAGCTACACATGCTCCTGTTTATTATCTTTTCTATCCTCATCTAGTGATTTTCACCCCAGCTTCTGTGTGTTGGAGGAACTGCCCTGGCTTTTCCTGAATACCACTGCACTGAGGTGCTCCGTGGTGTTAATTTAGGAATTTCTGGCTCCAATGGACTAAAAAAAAAAAAGTATTTTAATACTAGTGAAGAGAGTTCATGGGTGTAGCAAGTATTACAACCTGAACCACAATCTATTCCCTTTCCTACACTTTTATCGGTGCACTGTAAGTGTACAACACAGAGAGATCCACGGTGGCCGTTCATGTACGCACCATGGCGGGTGCACTGGTCTCCAGATCCCACCCTGCTCCGCTCCTCCCCCCTCAACAGGCAGTGATGTTGCTGGCGACACCTTCACACAGGCACGAATCCTTTGGTCTGTTTCCTTCATTGGCACCGCCTTCCCCTCTCCTGCCTCCGCCATCTCTCCACCACTCTCCTGGTCTCTCTCCCCATTTCTTTTTTTTTTTTTTTTTGCGGTACTGGGGGTTGAACTCAGGGGCATTCTACCTTCGAGCTATACCCCCAGCCCTATTTTTTATTCTTTATTTTGAAACCGAGTCTCACTAAGTTGCGGAGTGCCTCACTAGGTAGCTGAGGCTGGCCGAGAACCCGGATCCTTCGGTCTCAGCCTCCCGAATGCTGGGATTACAAGCGTGCGCCACCACGCCCGGCTTCTCTCTCCCCATTTCTGAAGTCACTTTTCTTTCCTTTTTTCTTGTAGCTTCCATATAAGAGAGGAAACCTACAAGCCTGGCTTTTCCGGGCCTGGCGGATTTCACTTAGCGTAACGATCCCAGCGCACCCATTTCCCTGCAAATGACATAAATTTGCTCTTCTTCGTGGCTGTGGAAACTTCTGCGGGAGCTTCTTTATTCCCCGGGTTCGGGTTGGTTTCCTGGGGCACCTGGGGCCTCGGGTTCTGCCCCTCGTCGCTGTGTGACGGGAGAGGTTGCTCACCCCCTCTGTGCACAGGCGTCCTCGTCTGTCCTCAGTAACGTTGGGGAGGCAGTGGTGAGAGACTGAGGTACGGATGTGAAGGACTCGGCACTCTTTGGGCCGACCCAAGCGCGGTGCGGTCACTCAGCGTCAGCATGGCTGTCCTGGGCGACTCTGAGGCTGCTGAAGCTGCCACTGGAGGTGCCCATCGGGACGTTCTGGGTGAAGGCCGCCTGGCCGAGGAGGAGCGGCCTCCAGCCTCTCTACACAGCCTCCCTCAGCCTATAGCTCCTCACGCCCTCAGGTCCTGACCCTGGACAAAGTGCCCATGGGCTCCTGGGACGCTGCTCAAGGTCGGGGAGGTCGACCTGCTGCAGTCCCAATCCAGCTCCGGGCCCAGGCCTCCGACCTTGTCTACCTCTCGGGTGGGTGGGAGCTCGGGTCCTCGCCGCCCTCCAGCATCAGTCAAGAGCCTGATCTACAGGAAGGGCGGCCTCCCCAGGACGTTCCCCACAACAGCCAGCTCCACTGGTCTCCAGGTCAGGCCAGGCCGGCCTCCCCAGTGGAGGCCACTGTGCCCAGAGGCCAGGGAGCACCAGTGTGTCCCCACCACCCAGAGCCAACACAGGTGACCCTCAGGTGGGCACAGGGTCACACAGGGAGGCAGCGCTGGGCACAGCGTCCTGAAGGCCCAGACTCAGGCCGGCGGCCAGCCCTGCCCCGCATGGGGAGTTTAATGAGCTGAGCGCTAAGAAGGACCAAACACCAACCAGGAAGGGGAAGGGCGTGCCCAGCCTCCTGCTGGAGCAAAACACACCTGGGTATAAAACCAGGAGCCGCACCTCACACTCACACACACTCACACACTCACACACTCACCCACACACACCCTCCTCCTGCCTAACCCACCATGGCCGCCTCCACCATGTCCGTCTGCTCCAGCGACCTGAGCTACGACAGCCGCGCCTGCCTGCCCGGTTCCTGTGGTGACTCGTGCACCGACGCCTCCTGGCAGGTGGACGACTGTCCAGAGAGCTGCTGCGAGCCCCCCTGCTGCGCCCCCAGCTGCTGCGCCCCGGTCCCCTGCCTGAGCCTCGTCTGCACCCCCGTGAGCTGCGTGTCCAGCCCCTGCTGCCAGCCAGTCTGCACCAGCTGCTGCACGCCCTCGTGCTGCCAGCAGTCTAGCTGCCAGCCGGCTTGCTGCAGCTCCTCCCCCTGCTGTGTGCCTGTCTGCTGCAAGCCCGTCTGCTGTGTGCCCGCCTGCTCTGGCTCCTCCTCCTGCTGCCAGCAGTCTAGCTGCCAGCCCTCTTGCTGCAGCTCCTCCCCCTGCTGTGTATCTGTCTGCTGCAAGCCCGTCTGCTGTGTGCCTGTCTGCTCTGGTTCTTCCTCCTGCTGCCAGCAGTCTAGCTGCCAGCCCTCTTGCTGCAGCTCCTCCCCCTGCTGCGTGCCCGTCTGCTGCAGGCCCGTCTGCTGTGTGCCCGTCTGCTCTGGCTCCTCCTCCTGCTGCCAGCAGTCTAGCTGCCAGCCCTCTTGCTGCAGCTCCTCTCCCTGCCAGCAGTCCTGCTGCGTGCCCATCTGCTGCAAGCCCTGCTCCTCTGTGTCCCTGCTCTGCCGCCCCATGTGCAGGCCCGCCTGCTGCGTGCCCGCCTCCTCCTGCTGCGCCTCCTCCTGCCAGCCCAGCTGCTGCCGCCCGGCGTCCTGCGTGTCCCTGCTCTGCCGCCCCACCTGCGCCCGCCCCGCCTGCTGCGGCCTCTCCTCGGGCCAGAAGTCCAGCTGCTGACCGGCCCTGTTCCCCAGGGCCAGGCGGCTCAGGTCCTGCGTCCCCGCCTGTCCTGGATGCCCCTGACCTCCAGCCACCTGGACGCCTCTCAACCACAGAGAAGGACCAGCCTGGCCCCATGTCCGGCTGTTGGCCACCTGGCCTGAGCTTCTCTCCTTCTCCTTCCTGCCCTGGCCGTGTTTAGAACCGAGCGCTCCGCCCCCGCCCGGCTCCTGTAGCCTCCCTCCCAGTCTGGGCCCAGTGCTGGCTGCCTGGCTCCTGTACACAGCAGTCACTTTCTGAGCTCAATAAAACTTCTGTGCCCCACGCCCCAGAATCTCTGTACCGATTCTGTTCTGAGGGACACATGGGTGGGGGCAGAGGAGGCCGTGTTGGGGCTGGGGGCTGGCCCCGGGACCCTCTTTGCATCGACAGCTGTGGGGGGTCAGGTAACTGCTCCTGGCCTGGAAGCTGCTGTCCCTCGTCCCGAGTCCTGCTGTCGGCCACTTGCGGACTTTGGACAGTCGGGTCTTTGAAGCAGTCCACACACTCCTGGGACTCTAGAAGTCCATGCATGCCCAGGACGGGGCACATGCTCGGGAAGACCCAGGGCGCTCTAAGCACTGGCCTCAGGTGATCCGGGCAGGAAGGCAAGGCGGGGAGCAGACTGAGCAGCTGGGAGCGGAGGGTGTCACACACACACACGCACGCACGCACGCACGCACGCACGCACGCACATGCACACACACCAGGTACAAAGCCTGGGAAAATGCATTTTTTGTAACCTCAAGGGTTTTAAGGAACTCAATTCACTTTCTGAGCACTAATTTGACAGAACAGAGACCATACATGACAAAGAATAAAATTATTACTGTGCCACTTTAGAAAACTGGCAATAATAACCCACCACAAGCCACAAAAATCAGCCACAAAAAAAAAAAACCAAACCTGAATGTTAGGAGGAGAATCTAAGATCCAGAATTCTCTGGATATTTTTCTGTTAACTTTGGATTTAGTTTGCTCTTTTTTCTTTTGGATATTCCATTTTATTTTATTACGGTTATTATTATTTTTTGTTTACAAACACTAGATTAGCTGCAATATGCATTGGCTCATATTTAGTTTGCTCCTCTTTTTATAGTTCCTTGTGGTGTAAAGTTAGGTTAAGATCTTTCTTTTTTTTTTCATGTGGGCATTTAAAGCTATTAGTTTCCCTCTGAGGACCACTGTAGCTGCATCTCATAAGCTTTGGTTTTTGTGTTTCTTTTTAATTCATCTCAAGACATTGTCTACTTCCCTTTGGTCTACTTTGATCCACTCATGTGTGAGTTGTTCAATGAACCCATATTAGTGAATTCTAGTTTTCCTTCTTCTAGTTTTGATTTCTGGTGTTTTGTTTTGTTTTGTTTTCCATTGTGGTCAGAGAAGTTACTTTGATTTCAATCATTTACTGTCATTGAGACTAATTTTGTGGCCTAATATGTATGGTCTAGAGAGTGCCCCACCTGTCCTTGAGAGGAGTCTGTGTTCTGTCGTTGTTGGGTGGAGTGTTTTGCACGTATCCGGTTGGCCGAGTTGGTTTACGGTTGCTTAAGTCAGCTTTCTCTATCACTGTGACCAAAATACCTCACATGACCAATGCAGAGCAGGGAGAGTTGATGTGGTTCCTGGTTTCAGGGTGCAGTCCATAGTCAGCTGATTCGAAGGCAGACATATGGCTCATGGCATGGTGGATAAAAGATGAGTCCAACACAGTGGTGGCAGGAAGCAGAGAGGGAGAAGGAAGGATGAGGGACAGAGTCAGCCCCCAAAGCTACGCCCCAATGACCTCCAGCCCCATCTCCCATCCTTAGGTTACCACCTAGTCAATCCACTCCAGTTCCTTGTCTTTCAGATTTATCCACTGATGAGTTTTGAGCCCTGTTTTTGTTTTGTTTTATTTATTTATTTATTTATTTTAGGTACTGGAGATTGTACTCAGGGGCATTCTACCTTTGAGCTGCACCCTCAGTCCTATTTTATATTCTTTATTTTGAATCAGGGTCTCACTAAGTTGCGGAGTGCCTCACTAAGTAGCTGAGGCTGGCTGCAAACCTGGATCCTCCGGTCTCAGCCTCCCAAGTACTGGGATGACAAGCGTGCGCCACCACGCCCGGCTAGGAGCCCTGTTTCAATCATTTCACCTGTGAATATTGTTGCCCTGGGGACATGCTCCCAGCACATGAGCTTTTGGGAGACATTCCGGACCTGAACCTGAACAACGTTCCTCCAGCCCTCTACTTCCTTGTTGAACTCGGGTCTACTTCTATTGTTTTATTCTTTTGATTACAAAGTGTGGCTTATTGAAGTCTCCAGTACCTTAATACAGAGGGTGATTAAAACAATGTAAATTTTCTCTCCCAGAGTTCCAGGAACATGGGCACAGGGCCGTGCTTTCTCTGAGCTCTAAGGGGCGGGGGACGTCCTTCTTAGTCAACATTCTCACTGCTATAATGCAAAGACCTGACCACGCAGCTTAGAGGATGGAAGATGTATTTGTTCGTTTCCCTTGAATATTTTGGGGTTCAGTCCACGTGAGGCTGGGGGCCACAGACCTCAGGACATGGCGACAGGAAGTGGAGAGGGGGAGAGCACAAGATTCTGCTTGCACCTCAAGGAGACTGGAAGCAAGAGAGAGGCCACAGGCAAGCAAGGAGATGCCAAGATCCAGGCACAATCCCCAGGGCGGCAACCCCAGGGACCCACCTTCTCAGTCACACCGCACCAGCTGAGGGTACGACCAAGAGGAATTCATTCCAATGGGTTTATTGGCTGATGAGATGACAACCCCCTGATTTAACTATATCAACCTTGAGCTCTTCAGGGTCACTCTGTGTCTGACCACGACAGGGTCCTTGGGTCCGCTGGCTTCTCATGGCTTCCAGCAGCCCTCTGCAGCCTCAGCTTATAGCTACCTCACCCGAATCCCTGCCCACCACCCGTCCTATGGCCTCCTTCACTGCACATGTCTGAACTCCCCCTCCTTTCTCCTACAGACTCTAGTCGTTGGATTTCGCCCACTCCAATCCAGTATCACTTCCTCTTAACTGGGTACAACTGTAAAGACCCTGTGTCAAAAAAAGTTCCCATTGTGAATTTCTCCCCCCCCCCCTTTGTGAATTTCTAGGTGGACCTGAGTCTGGGGGAGTCACTATTCAACCCACTACCTTCACCTGCTTCCTACTTAGTTGTATGTGATTTTATTATTCTTGCAGACTTTATAACATAAATCTGTGACTTTTGGGAATCTAATGTAAATTAGACATTATACCACTTCACAGATGATGTAGTATGCTGAGACCCTTTTATTTTTTTATTTTTATTTATTTATTGCGGTACTGGGGATTGAATTCAGGGGCATTCTACCTCTGAGCTATACCCCCAGCCCCAGTTTTTATTCTTTACTTTGAAACAGGGTCTCACTAAGTTGCGGAGAGCCTCACTAGGTAGCTGAGGCTGGCCCCGAACCCAGATCCTCCAGTCTCAGCCTCCCAAATGCTGGGATTACAAGCGTGTGCCACCACGCCCAGCGCTGAGACCCTTTTAACTCCTTGAAGCCTCTTCTGAATTTTATGATCTTGTTGCCATATATTTGATTTCCATAAATATTTGAACACTTGTAAGACATTTGATACAGTCAACAGTCATTAAGATTTGCCCATGTGTCCTTCATCTGTTGCACTGCGGTTCTTTATTGATTTCCCTGTCTACCTGTCATCATGCTGTCTACCTTTAAACTCCTTTCTGCATTGTCTTCAGCACAGACCCTGCTGTTGGTACATTCTCTGCCACCTGAGAGTGTCAGCATTCTGTCCTCATCTCTGAGGACCTTCTCCACTGGTGCAGAACTCTAGCTTGAGGCTAATTTTCCTTCAGATGATGAAGACATGATTCCATTGGCTTCTGGCCTCCAATATTTCCACTGAGGAGTCATCTGTCAGTCTTGTTGCTTCTTTGAAGTTTCTATGTCTCTTTTTTTCCCTCTGACTCTTTTAAAATTTGTCTCTGGTTTGGGAGGTCAGCCCCAATGTGCCCAGATGTGGTTTTCTTGTATGACTTTGCTAAGATTAACAAATGTTTTTTGAATCTATGAGCTAATGCCTTTCATCAATCTAAAGCTCTTTCCCATCATCTTTACTCCCTGACCCACTCGTCTCTCCTTCCAGGATTCAAATCATTTTTTTTTCATCTTGTCTCTTATGCTTATTGCTCCATTTTCTCTATTTCTATTCCTTTGTCTATGCTCAGTCTTGATATTTCTTTACCTCCCTTTCTCTAATTTTCTCTTTGGCTTCGTCTAACATGCTCTTAAATTACTATGCTAAGTTTTTAATATTAGTTACTGTGTTCTTCATATCTAGAATTTATGTCTGAATCTTTTTTGATGGAATCCTGCCACTGAAATTCTCCATATTTTCCCGAATTTTCTTGAAAACTTTCGTTACAGTTACTCTAAGCCTATGATGGATAGTTCTGAGAGCTGGAGCTCCTATAGTCTGTTTCTGTTGTTTGTTTTTCCTCCTGGTCTTTGGTCAATTGATCCTGTCTTCTAGTATACCTAGTAACTTTTTGTTTAAATGTAGGACCTTATGAATTAAAAAAAAAAGTAAAGATCATTTTAATCTCTGATATTACCTGGCTCCAGAGGGGATGAGCTTTTGTTTTTGGCTGACATTCAGGCTATGGGCAGATCACCTGAGTGCAGTTTGAGCTAATTCAAAGTGAAACCAGTCTTATTTCTGCTTTTTCTTTCTCCCAGGGAGTGGCCCTTTGTTTTATTCCGTATTTACAATAGAAAGCCTGGGTACTCTACCAGAACCCCTCGGTTCAACAGGCCCTGGACTCTGGTTTTGCTTCTTTCAGAAGGCTCACCTTCTCGGCCTCTTCTCTGTGACCTGTGGGTTGGCAAATGCCTCAAGAAGAAAGTGCACGATATGCAGCAAGTTCTGCCCTGTGCATCTGTCCTGTGATGGAGATTCAGCTGTCCCGATGCCTCCGGTTGCCTTCACATGGGGACCTCGTGTGTTAAGCCAGGCTTTGCTGAGCACAGTGGCTCACACCTGCAATCCCAGGCCTTGGGAGGCTGAGGCAGGAGGATTGCATGTTCAAGGCTGGCCTCAGCAATTTAGCAAGACCCGTTTCAAACTTTAAAAAGCATATGGCTGGGGATGTAGATCAGAGGTAGAATGCCCCCTGGGTTCAATCTCTGGTACCAAAGCAAAACAAAACACAACCACAAAACAGGCCTCTTCACTCTCTAGCAGAAAAAGCCAACTCCCTCATGTGCAGCAGAACCCGACAGAGCACTTTACACAGCACACTGGAACGCTGGCACACAGCACTCATTTTGAGAACTCAAAGTTACTCCTCAATATTTTCTCCAATAAAGAGCCATTTTTTGGTGCCAATTTGTATTAAAGAGCTAATGAAAATCAGAGCATGTGTCAGTTAAAGATCTAATAAAAATCAGAGCACACGTCAGGCATTATTTTAGGCCTTTGGAGATGGAGTGATGAACAAGACGAACAAACTCCCCGCACACACGTTTACGTCACACTGAGGGAGGAGCACGGGAGCAGAGGTGCGAGGCCAGGATAGCAGGAGTCTGGGAAGAAATGTCAGCGGCAGACGTGAGGCACCTGTCACCACACCGCAAAGTGCTGGTCTTTATTTATTTATATTATTATTATTATTATTATTATTATTATTATTATTATTATTATTGCAGTACTGGGGATTGAACTCAGGGGCATTCTACCTCCGAGCTACACCCCTAGCCCTATTTTTTATTCATTATTTTGAAACAGGGTCTCACTAAGTTGCAGAGGGCCTCACTAGGTAGCTGAGGCTGGCCACAAACCCGGATCCTCCTGTCTCAGCCTCCCGAATGCTGGGATTACAAACATGTGCCACCACACCTGGCTCAAAGTGCTGGGCTTTAAAAGCGAGGTATGATGCATTCCCAAAGCAGACCAGTGCAAAACGCCCCCTCGGGTCCTGAACCCGTCCTGGCTCCAGCCCTCCAGCACACACACCTGGTCAGGCCTCCGGGACAACCCTGGTGAGAGGCCCAGCCTCCCTCCCTTGGGCTCAAATCCCTCCAGCGGCAGGCCAGGCGCAGTGAGGGAGTGGGCGTCCCGGCCCAGGCCCCCCGGCCTCCAGTGCCAGCGTCTCTGTGGCTGGGGCTCCTGCTCGGGCCTCTTCAGGGAGGGCACACTTGAGGATCTTCACAGATGGGACCCAGAGGGCTCTCTCCTGGGGACAGGACACCCTGGGCAGGGTGTGGCAGCGGGCCAGAGGGGGTCGACTTCTGTCTTATTTTAGAACGCCATGTGGGGAGGGGGCCGTCTCCAAATATTAGCACTGTTTCTGGAACAAGGTCTAGTTTTTTCAGATCTGCCAGCTTTTTGACAATGCAGAAAGTTCTATCAACATCTTGGAGTATGTTTCTCATTTCATAGTGAACTGGGCATGTGCTACTTTTTTCTACAAAAACGTGGAGCCAAAAATTAATATTACAATCAGCTGAAGGGTGCCAATGATTTTAAAAGTGGATCATTACACAGGGCAAGAGGTTTCTGGACGTCATTTACACCACAAGGTGGTCGAAACTTATTGAGAGGTAATGACATTGTGCAGTGCCTGTGATGGAGCTGGGGTGTGGAACTGGCCCCATGGGAAGGGCCCGGAGGGCAGGGTAAACAGAGGCGGCCACCCAGAGGGCACAGGCTCACAGGTGGCCCCGGCCATGCACCCTGCATGGGTCAGAGCCAGGACCCACCCAGGCTGCCATGATGCCTGAGCAGCGAGGCTGAGCCCCCCGTCCTTGCCCAAGAAGAATCCTGAAGCCGCAGAGTGGACAGTGGACACAGGCCAGGAGACGCCTGGCTTCAGCTCCGGAACTCCAGCCCTCGCCTCCCGGGGCTGAGAGGACACAGAGGCTGCAGGCGCCAGGACCCTGGGTACTCTGAGGGGTTTGCTTAGAAAACCAGGGACACGTGGAGACAGAGCCAGCCCCAGCCACAACCACGCCTGCTACTGGCCAGGCAGCTCTGCGTGTAAATAAAGCAGAATTAATAAGGGCCCCGGGACCCAGCACAAAACACCAACAAGGAAGGGGAAGGGCCTGGAGCGGGAACAACACCGGGCCTGGTGGGTATAAAAGGCCAGAGGCCCAGCGCCTCTCTCACACACACACACACTCACACACACTCACACCCACACACACCCTCCTCCTGCCTAATCCACCATGGCCGCCTCCACCATGTCCGTCTGCTCCAGCGACTCCTGGCAGGTGGACGACTGTCCAGAGAGCTGCTGCGAGCCCCCCTGCTGCGCCCCCAGCTGCTGCGCCCCGGCCCCCTGCCTGAGCCTCGTCTGCACCCCCGTGAGCTGCGTGTCCAGCCCCTGCTGCCAGCTAGTCTGCACCAGCTGCTGCACGCCCTCGTGCTGCCAGCAGTCTAGCTGCCAGCAGTCTAGCTGCCAGCCCTCTTGCTGCAGCTCCTCCCCTTGCTGTGTGCCCGTCTGCTGCAAGCCCGTCTGCTCCGTGCCTGTCTGCTCTGGCTCCTCCTCCTGCTGCCAGCAGTCTAGCTGCCAGT
>PVLC010029999.1:0-19816 GCA_004027655.1 Graphiurus murinus
GGTACTGGGGATTGAACTCAGGGGCATTCTACCTCCGAGCTACTCCCTCAGCCCTATTTTTAATTATTTATTTTTGAAACCGAGTCTCACTAAGTTGCAGAATGCCTCACTAGGTAGCTGAGGCTGGTCACGAACCCGGATCCTCCAGTCTCAGCCTCCCGAAAGCTGGGATTACAAGCGTGCGCCACCACGCCCGGTTCTAGTTTCTCTTGATTGATTGAGTGTGTGTGTGTGTGTGTGTGTGTGTGTGTGTGTGTGTGTGTGCATGCACTCCTGCAGATTGAACCTAGGAGTATTCTACCTCCAAACTACACCCCAGCCCTTTTTTTTTTTTTTTATTGTTTTGAAAGAGGAAATGGGGTCTTGCTAGGTTGCTGAGAGTCTCCCTACATTTCAGAGACTGGCCTCAAATCTACCATCCTCCTGTCTCAGTACTAGGATTACAGGCAAGCACCACACACACCTGGCTGATTTTTTTTTTCTTTTAATCTGGCACTTAGCAGGATTTCCAGGAGTTGGGTGGCACCACCGAGGATCAAAGACTGAAGAGGACTTGGGGTGCCTATGCAGGGTCCTGAAGGTGCTGTGTACAGAGTCGGGGAAGATGGAAGAGGCTGCCGGATTTCTTTCTCAGAAATGACCTTCGAGTTTTCAGTCCTCAAAGAAGAACTTTCTCTCAGCTTCCCTGTGGAGAGGGGAAAGGGGGCAGAGTTGGACCTCAGCTTTAGGGATACCCAAAAACCGCAGTGAGAGCCCACCCTGGACCATCACCTGCCCAAGCACTGAGCCCTGCAGGGAGCCTGACAGCTCCTGGTCACTGTCCAGGTCCACCAGCCACCTGTGCAGCCCAGCCCCCCTCCTTCCCCCTCGCAGGGGCCTCCCTGCACTGGGCTGGGGCCTGGTCCTTAGGCTTTCTTAGTCCCTGAAGTAGGCCAGGCCCCAACCTCAGAACCACCCCACCCTTAAGGGACTCTGAGGTGGGTACAGGAGTAAAGGAGTGTCTGGGGCCTCCATGCAAACCCTGGCTCTTAGCCAGACATGGAGGCGCCCACTTGTAACCCTAGTACTTGGGAGGCTGAGACAGGAGGATCGCAGGTTCGAAGTCAGCCTCAGCAACTTAGTGAAGCCCTCTGCAAGTTAGTGAGACCCTGTTTCAAAATAAAAAGAATAAAATAGGACTGGGGGTGTAGCTCGGAGGTAGAATTCCCCTGGGTTCCATCCCCAGGCACACCACAAAACCAACCAACAAACAAAAAACTACCCTGGCTCTTTTTCTTTTTCCTCACTTACTAGGTGACCTTGGGTTAGTCGTTTTTCACTTTGCTGCTCTCAGGCTCAGTTTCTCCACCTGTGAAATTGGGGAGGGGGGGACAGTTCCTTCTAGGAATTGTGACCAGAGTCGCTGAAACAAAAAGTAAACCCTGATCACAGCCCAGGTAAGTGGCCCTCTGTTTTAAAATGTGAATGTTTAAGCCAGGTGTGGTGGTGCACACCTGTAATCCCAGTACTTGGGAGGTTCAGACAGGAGGATCACAGTTTCGAGGACAGCCTCAGCAACTTAGTGAGACCCTGCTTCAAAATAAAAAGAGAATAAAATAGGGCTGGGGGTATAGCTCAGAGGTAGAATGCCCCTGGGTTCCATCCCCAGTACCACAAAAATAAATAAATAAATAAATAAATAAATAAATAAATAAATAAATAAATAAATAAATAAATAAATAAATGATAAATAAAATGTGTGTGCTTAGCCAGGCGAGGTGGTACACACTTGTAATCCTAGTACTTGGGAGGCTGAGACAGGAGGATCACAGTTTTGAGACCAGCCTCAGCAACTTAGAACACCCTGCTTCACCAATAAAATCAGGCTGGGGGTATAGCTCAGAGGTAGAAAGCTGCTGGGTTCAATTCCCAGTACCACAAAAGAAAGAAAGGAAGGAAGGAAAAAAGAAAGTGAGTATTCTCCCAGAATTAAAGGGATATTCCCCCCTCCTCAACCAAGCCCATTTCCTGGTACCTCTCTAAACCCCTGCAACCTCTCGTAGAGGACTGAACAAATATTTCCCCATCTGTAAAATGGGCAAATCTGTTTGACAGATGGGACAAGTGAGACCTGGAAGCCACCCAGCCCTGTCCAGGACCCTTTAGTTCCTCAGACCCAGACCCCAGATGAAGGGGACCTGGGCCCTGAGTTATCCTAGCTGCCTCCCCTCCCTCCCAGGGTTTGGTAACTTCTAGAGGAGAACCCCTGCGGCCTCCAGCCAGCCCCCGCCCCCAAAAGAGGACCCCTCCCCCCATCATCAAGATGTTGGCTCCCTCTGTAGAGGGAGGAGAATGAGACTCAGAAATGGCAGGATTCGGTGAGACGGAGATCCAGCACCGCCTGCATCCCTCGGTCCTGACAGATGTTCCCCGGGGCCTACAGACAGACAGTCTCCTCCACCGAGCCCGCACCCCTCTGCGGGGCCAGTGTTTTGGCTCCAGTCGGTTCAAGAGGTTAAATGGTCCGGCCAAGGTCACACAGCTGGAAACGTGGCGTTCCCAGACCCCAACGCGCCTTCTCAAGGAGGCTCCCGACCCTGCAGGGGCAGAAGCAGGACACCGGGAGTGGGCTGGGCCGCGGGGACCCAGGAGCCGCCCCTCTCCAGACAGCTCCACCCAAGCGCATTCTTCCTCGCCAGGCTACCCGGCTCCCTCTAGGGCTAGGAGGAAAGTCTCCAATCATCACTCGCTCCTCGCTTTCTGATTCGGGCACTTTTTAAGCTGAGGCGCAACTGGTTTTTTTTTTTTTTTTTTTTTTTTCAGTACTGGGGATTGAACTCAGTGGCATTCTACCTCGTTACACCCCCAGCCCTATTTTTTATTCTTTATTTTGAAACTGGGTCTCACTAAGTTGCGGAGTGCCTCACTAGGTAGCTGAGGCTGGCCGCGAACCCGGATCCTCCGGTCTCAGCCTCCCGAATGCTGGGATTACAAGCGTGCGCCACCACGCCCGGCTCGCAACTGGTTTTTAATTAGCCTCAATGATGAACTGTCGAGAGAGCGCTGTTATTTAAAAATATCTATGAAAACAACTATTACGTGCAGACGTAGTTGCATGCATACGCACGGATATACATGTCAGGGCTCCCGAATTAGCTGCTCTCAGCTGCCCACCGCAGGGTAGTGGGCGAGAAAACCCTGCGCGGCTGGAAGCGGAATCAGGGACGTCACCAGCAAGGCCAGGGCCCACGTGGCACCCTGTCCTATGCCAAGGTGGGGTGGGGGCCTCACCTCTTCCTGGGTCTGTGCACGAGTGGGGTACGAGCCGAAGAGGGTGTGTTTTTCACCTCCAGACTGCTGTGAATGGGCCCGCTTGTGCCCTGGCCTGCAGCCGAGCCTCCGCTCGCGGGTCGGGGGAGGGCAGCTGCATTGATCTCTGCAGGTGAGCAGCCGGGGCGGGGGCTCGGAGCCCAGCCGGGGCCTGGGGCGCAAGGGAGAAGCAGAGTTCTTGACGCTGGGGACCGTCCTTCACCCCTCCGAGACCGAAACGCAGGCCGCGCTGCAGCGAAGGAGCAGCCCTCGCGCTCAGGAAGTCTGGCCTCCGCTTCTGCGTTGATTCCAGGGTACTGGGCTGCGCTACCCGCGCCCCACAATTTACAGGCCATTCTGACGCTGCGCGGCCCCGGCGCCTGGCGCGTGCCCCGCGCACAGTAGGTGCTCCGTGGAGTTTAATTCCCTCCGTTTTTGCTGGCTGGAACGGCTCGCTATGGAGACTTGGGTTCCCCCTGCTGGCGCCCCGGGGTAACGACCTGAGCCAACTATGGCGCAGGCTTAAGTCCTGGGAAAGGAACCCAGAGCGCTCTACCACGGGGCTACATCTCCAGCCCCATGAAAGTGTAGTTGTTTTATTATTATTATTATTATTATTATTATTATTATTATTATTATTATTATTATTATTATTATTATTATTGCAGTACTGGGGATTGAATTCAGGGGCATTCGACCTCCAAGCTACACCCCCAGTCCTATTCTTTTATTCTTTATTTTGAAACAGGGTCTCACTAAGTTGCGGAGGGGCCTCACCAAGTAGCTGAGGCTGGCCGCGAACCCAGATCCTCCGGTTTCAGCCTCCCAAGTACTGGGATTACAAGCCTGCGCCACCATGCCCGGCAAAAGTGTAGTTTATTAAAGCTTAAAGGAGACTTTCTGCCTTTCCTCCTCCTCCTCCTCCTCCTCCTCCTCCTCCTCCTCCTCCTCCTCCTCTTCCTTCTCCTCCTTCTTCTTTGTGGTACTGAGGGTGAAAGCCAGCGACCTTCTACCTCTGAGCTATACCCCCAGCCCTATTTTAGGTTTTATTTTAAAACAGAGTCTCTCTTAGTTGCTGAAGCTGACTTCAAACCTGCGACCCTCCTGTCTCAGCCTCCCAAGTACTGGAATTACAGGTGTGTGCCACTACACCTGGCCAAAGTTACTCCTGAGGGGCTGCCAGGGAGATCTTATTTTCCCACAACTTTACCGTGAGTCAAGTAAAATGAAAAATGCATCAAATTTACCCAACAAATACTTACTGAGCACTCTAATATTAATCATCGTGGCTAACGGTGATTGAACACTTACTGCATACAAGGCATTGTGAGGCTCATTTATATGTATGGGCGATTTAACCCTCACAAGGACCCTGGTGGGGTAGTGCCATTACTATTCCCACTTCACAGTTGAAAATACCCAGACCTAGAGATGTGCCCAGGGTCACATGGAACTGGTAAAGCTTTGAATTTGGGTCATCTCCAGATTCCAGGCCCCCTAAACACTATATTATACCAAGAGCCATTGTGGGAAAAACAAAAACAAACTGGAAAACAAGACACCAGAAGTGTCCTTTGTTCTCTGATTACCTTGGGTAACTTTTTTTCTAGAAAGAGAAACAGCTGGGCAAGATGGCTCATGCCTGTAATCTCAGTACTCAGAAGGCTGAGACAGGAAGATCACAGTTTTGAGGCTAGCCTTGGCAACTTCGTAAGACCCTCTTTCTTTCTTTCTTTTTTTTTTTTTTTTTGCGGTACTGGGGATTGAACTCAGGGGCATTCTGCCTCCAAGCTACACCCCCAGACCTATTTTTTTATTCTTTATTTTGAAACAGGGTCTCACCAAGTTGTGGAAGGCCTCACTAGATAGCTGAGGCTGGCCTTGAACCCAGATCCTCTGGTCTCAGCCTCCCAAATGCTGGGATTACAAGCGTGTGCCACCATGCCCAGCTTGTAAGACCCTCTTTCAAAATTTAAAAAAAAAAAAAAAAGTAAAATAGGGCTGGGGGAGTGACTCTGAGGTAGAATGCCCCTGGGTTCAATCCCCAGTACAAGAAAGAAAGAAATGTTTTACCTAGAGAGAGAGAGAGATGTTAGGGGTTTCTGGGTCATTTCCTGGGTATCTGCTTGTAGCACCAGCAGTCACAAAAGATGACTTCCCCACATTTCCAATGGAGGTAGGGTTAAAAGAAAAGAAAAAGAAAGCATGCAAATCATCATCAGTTTGAGATCTCCACTCCATCCCTTCAAAAATGCACTTCCTGGATGGGGGCATAGCTCAGTGGTGGAGAACTTGCCTAGCATGCAAGAGAACCTGGGTTCAATCGTCAGCACAGCAAAAACAAACAAAACAAAATAAAAACAATGCACAAAACAAAATAAACAAACAAAAAAAACTTCCTTCCAGAAGAGAATGAGGTTTAATGAGATTGAGATTCAGTGGCACGTTCTTTACTCCTAAAAAAACTAAGAACCAGCTAGGCGTGGTGCCACACACTTGTAATCCCAGTACTTGGGAGGCTGAGATACGAGGATGGATCTCAGGTTCGAGGCCACCCACACCAGCTAGTGAGACTCTGTTTCCCCAGAAAAGAGAGGGGCTGGGGGTATAGCTCAGAGGTAGAAAGCCCCCGGGTTCAATCCCCAGTAATGAGAGAGAGAGAGAGAGAAACCAAGAACTACAAGGGACTGTGACCTACCTGTCTCTGACACCCTCTCCCAAAGTAGATTTGTCACACTCTAAGAACTCTCCCTTGTTCCTGGGGATCTGAATGGGCTCCAGCCACCCTCACCATGGACCTGGGCCTGGGTGCAGCTTTGGTGTGGATGATAAATGAGTTAGGAAGTAAACACACACACACACACATACACACACACTCACACACACACACACCCCTACACTTGGGACAGGGTGACACAGTAAGAAAGCCATGGACACGGTCCAGAAGCTCAGCAATCTGGGAATGGAGCAAGGCTTGGGGACCAGCTAACCCATCAGTTTTCCAAGATGGGGACTTCCAGGGGCCACAACTCTGCCTTGGGCATAGGACATTGAGTGGTCCCCTCCAGTCCTGGATACTGATATCTCACTGTGGAATCTGGGGGCCCATTATGTGACTCTGCTCAGCCCCACGCTCATCCTGTACCCTGTGCCAGGCCTGTAAATTGTACGTGTCTGGTCTCCCCCTTTTAAGACTTTAAGTGCCTTTAAAGACACGCTTGCATGTTCCTGACTACTATGTTCCAAGCCTGAGCACAGGATCTGAAACAGAATAGCAGCTGAGTTAAATAAATAAATCCCCTGAAGGCATCCCTGACTGGTGATCACCTCCCCCTCTTTTTTTTCCGGTACTGGGGATTGAACCCAGGGGCATTCTACCTCCGAGCTACACCCCCAGTCCTATTTTTTTTTTTTTTATTCTTTATTTTGAAAGAGGGTCTCACTAAGTTGCAGAGGGCCTCACTAAGTAGCTGAGGCTTACAGCGAACCTGCGATCCTCTGGTTTCAGCCTCCCAAGTATTGGGATTACAAGCCTGCGCCACCATGCCCAGCTACCTCCCCCTCTTTGAATCCTCGCAGAGACAGAGCATGGACTGCTTCCCCTGGGTTAGGAGGCTGGGTTCTTCTTTCTGTAGACTCCTAGACCAACCTTTCCTGAGCCCTGGGAAAAGCTACTGACTATACCAGGCAGCCAGATGCCTATCTTCTGTCCTCAGAGCCCAATCCAAGTGGAAAATCTAGAAAAGGGAGATTACCTCCTCCCAGAGAGGATGAGAAAGCCACCGGAGGCCATAGGAGAATCCAGCCCATCTAGGGGCAGAATCTGCGGCACAAGAAGTAGCAGGTTGGAACTCATCCTTGAAGCCCTCCTGCATGTCTGGTCATAAGCGTCTGCCCTGAAAAGGTAATAGCATGTTTGTTAGTTCTGTAGTATTTTCCTGTGTCCGTGCAAGATAGAGAATGCACACAAGTCCATATGTGTGTGCCAGTGTCTATATTGAACACAGGCTAAGGACGGGAATGAGGCCAGAAGCAAATCTGTTTCCTGGAGAAGGAGGAGGGATGTGTCACCCATGCACACATTGTTACCACCAAAGAACCGAGGTCCAGATGACCCTAAGGGCATGTGCAGTGTGTGAGTGTGCAGGAATATGCTTGTGTTCACAAGCAAACCCCAGTCTGGGTGGCCTCTGTGTGTGTGTGTGTGTGTGTGTACATATATATAAACTGCAGCCTGATTCTATAGGTGACACTGTGTGTGGCATGTATGTCTATTTAATTTTATTTTATTGTGGAACTGAGGATTGAACCCAGGGGCATTCTATCTCCAAGCTACACCCCCAGTCCTTTTTTTTTTTTTTTTTTTTTTCAGTACTGGGGATTGAACTCAGGGGCATTCTATCTCCGAGCCACACCCCCAGACCTATTTTTTATTCTTTATTTTGAAACCGAGTCTCACTAAGTTGTGGAGGGTCTCACTAGGTAGCTGAGGCTGGCCTCGAACCCGGATCCTCCGGTCTCAGCCTCCCGAATGCTGGGATTACAAGCATGCGCCACGACGCCCGGCTCTATTTTTTATTCTTTATTTTGAAACAGGGCCTCACTAAGTTGCAGAGAGCCTCACTAAGTAGCTGAGGCTGGCCATGAACCCTGATCCTTGGGGTCTCATCTTCCCAAGTACTGGGATTATAAGTGTCCACCAGCACGCCTGGCTTTATTTATTTATTTATTGTACTGGGAATTGAATCCAAAAGCATTCTATCTCCAAGATATACTCCTAGCCCTTTTTTATTTTTTACTTTGAAACAGGGTCTTGCTAGGTTGCCGAGGGTCTAGATAAATTGCTGAGGCTGTCCTAGAACCTGGAATCTTCCCTTCTCAGCCTGGGATGACAGGCGTGTGCCACCATGCCCGGCTAGCATGTATGTCTATTTACAAGTATTTCCCAACCTGGTTCAGTGTTTCTGTGACCCTGTGGCCAAGCGTGCATGTGTTAACAATGCCACTCCAGGCTGTATGGGAGTGATTGTGTGCGATGTGTGTGTTTCTGGATTTAGATGCAAAGGCTCAGCTGAGAGATGGTCTGGGTGAATCTGTGTGTTCACATGCACGCTCCAACCTGTTTCCATGTCCCGGGCCCCATGGGTACATGCAGGTCCTCCAGCCACAAAAGCAGTTCCTGAGGCCGGCTCGGAGCCTGGGGAAGGATGTATAGGTGGTGGTTACCAGCAACCTGGCCTAGCCTTTGTCTGGTGCCCGTTCCCCGTGACCTCTAAATTCCTCACTCTGGCAGGACCTCAGCTGTCCTTGATCGCAGACTACCTTCCCCAAGGAGTCCCTTTAACTCACAGCCCCTTTCCCAACCAGGGGGCTGAGAGTTGGGGGATATTCATCTCGGGGAGTTTTTGTTCGGCCTCATGAAAGGCCTCAATGGCTGGGAATACCATTCTAATTACGGGGAAGCCCAGCTTATGTGGGGGACACAAAGGGCTGTGGTCTCATAGTAGATCCTTCCATCCGTCAAATAAGGCCGTCTAATGATGGGGTGAGAGCTGTGAATGCCTAAAACAAACTCGAAAAGGAGGGAAAATAAAGCCGCCGGGGGCTTAAAATATATTAAATTACCCTGATTAGGAGTCGTGGCTTTGCAGGCGCTGGTTGGAGAGGCTGGGGAGGAGCGAGGGGTCAGCAGGTCGGGAGGGGTTCACAGAGCCCGGGTCCATTCTCATGCTAACAGCAGGGACACGCTGCAGGCTTAGTGGGCTGGAAAATAGAAATGAATTTGCAGTAATCCTCCTCCCTCCCTCTGCAGCTCAGAAGCTTCGCCTAATTGCAGCCCTTAGAGCCTGCTGGGCATCGGGGCAGGGCCACACCCCAGAGCGGCACCCTCGCCTCTCACCCTCTTCCTCCTCCCCAGAAATGAGCATGAGCTCCAGGGCTCATCTGAAGGAGCGGTGAAAGCAGAAGGTGGGGTTCCAGTCAGTGGTAGGGTGTGTGTTGGATGTGCACACACGCGCCATTTATATATATATATATATATTTATTGCGGTACTGGGGATTGAACTCAGGAGCATTCTACCTCCGAGCTACACCCCCAGCCCTGTTTTTTATTCTTTATTTTGAAACAGGGTCTCACTAATTTGCGGAGTGCCTCACTAGGTAGCTGAGGCTGGCCTCGAACCTGGATCCTCCAGTCTCAGCCTCCCAAATTCTGGGATTACAAGCATGTGCCACCATGCCCGGCTCCACACACTCCTTTTAAAAGTGCAGTTATTCCTGAGTCACAGTTACACCTTTACACACAGGGACACCATTCACAAGTAGAAATATCCCTTTACCCTTTTGTACACACCTCCTCACACACCCTCTTTCCCAGACACACTCAAATACATCTTTACACAATTCGCAGACACACGCACCCATTCATGGACCCCCCCCCTACACACAGCACCCCACACACTCTTGCAGGCACCCCCAGAGCCCTTTAGAGGCACATGCATAGAGACACATCCCTTCTCAGGGGGCCATATGCTACTCCCAGATGTGAGCACACACATGTATCAGAAGTAATCCCAGAGCCAGGGCCGGGCGTGGTGGCACATGTCTGTAAGCTCAGTACTCAGGAGGCTGACAGGAGGATGACAGGTTCGAGACCAGTCCCAGCAACTTAGCAAGGCCCTCAGTAACTTAATGAGAACGTGTTTTGAAATAAAAATAAGATAGAGGTGGGGTATAGCTCAGAGGTAGAACACCTCTGGGTCCAATCCCAATGCCAAAAAAAAAAAAAAAAAGTAATCCCCGAAGCACAAACCTGGTCCAGTTTCAATGTAACTAAAGCTCAGATGACATTTAAGGGACAGCTCTTTCCCAGCCTCCATTGAGTTGGCCCTATATTATTTATTTATTTATTTATTGTACTGGGGATTGAACCCAGAGGCATTCTACCTCCAAGCTACACCCTAGCCCTATTTTATTTTTATTTTGAAAGAGTCTCACTAGGTTGACAAGAGTCTCACTACCTGCTGAGGCTGTTCTCAAACCTTCGATCCTCCTGTCTCAGCCTCCCAAGTACCAGGATTAGAGGCATGCACCACTATGCCTGGCCTCTTTTTATTTTTTTGTTATTGGGGATTGAACCCAGACGAATTCTACCTCTGGGCTACACCTCCAGTCCTTTTTATTTTTTTAACTTGAGACAGGTTCTCACTCAGTTGCTAAGGCTCTCTCTAAATTGCGGAGGCTTTCCTCCAACCTGCCATCCTCCTGTCTCAGCCTCCTAAATGCTGGGATTACAGGCATGTGCCACCAGGCTGGGCTGAGTCATGAGTCAACTTTCTTTCTTTCTTTTTTTCTTCCTTCCTTCCTTCCTCTTTATTTTTCCTCCTCCTCCTCTTCCTCCAGCTCCCCCTCCACCCCCTATACTGGGGATTGAACCCAAGGGCATTCTACCTCTGAGTTACACCCCTAGCCCTATTTTTTATTCTTTATTTTGAAACAGGGTCATGCTTGTAATCCTAGTACTTGGGAGGCTGAGACGGGAGGATAGAAGGTTTGCAGCCAGCCTCAGCTACTTAGGGAGGCCCTCCACAACTTAGTGAGTGAGCTCTATTTCTAAGGCTGAGGGACCTGAGAAGTCCTTCCTCTCTGTTTCTAGCTATTAAAGGGAATGTTTGCATTAAATGCTCTAGAAAACCCCTGCTGGCTCAGAATTAGGAGGAACCAAGTCTCAGAGACCACACCTTCTGCCCTTCCCTCACCCTCGCACACTTCAGTGTACACACGTGCACACACGCTGCTGCCAGACGCATCACAGTGCACAAAACTTAGTTTCTGCAATGCTGACATGGTCACAAACTAGAAGATACGCTGGGGACCCCAGTCGCCCATATCCTCCCAGGTTCTGTTGTACGGTGACGACGCTGTTCCCCAACCCACCGTGCGACAGGCGGATTTGGGACACGGTGGTGTCAGGCGTGTCTCGGAACCAGCGAGGCCCACAGTGTGGCGCCAGGGGCCCGGAAGAGGCGTTCTAGCGCGCTCCTCTCAGGTTCAAGGCGCCCTCTGCCGGTGGATCTGGAACAGGCGGACGGTGGGGAGGCCGCAGGAGAGCACGTGACCTTCGGCCTCGCCGCGAGGAATCCGTACAGCGAAACCTCACCCGCCAGGTTCTCTGCTCACCTGTGGGAGGAACCAAGGAACCGCACGCCAGACTGGAACCGAGGCCGCGAAAGTAAACTGGGCAGTGGGAAACAAAAGGGCACCCCCTGCCACCCCGACCCCCGCAGAGAGCCAACCCAGGGGGCGTAGGGAGGGCACGGGGCCAGCACCGGCACACCCAGGGTGACCGCCAGCTGCTGTCAACCTGAACTGGTTGGCCTCGGCGTTCCCATCCATCCCGGACGAATTAAAGGAGACTACCCAGCCAAAGAAAGCCAGGGGAAAGCCCCAGAAAGGCTAGTACCCTACTTCCCACCCGGCCCAAGCGCAGAAGGCGAGGACTCGCGTGTCCCCAGAGTCCGCCCTGGGAGCCCCAGGGGCAGCGGAGGCCACCGCCGGGCTCGCGGCTGGAGGGCGGCGCCAAGGCGGAGTGCGCCGCTGGCCCAGAGTTGCGCACGACCGTGTGCGGCAGATGGAAGGCTGCGACCGAGGTCCCGCCGGAGTAGGCACCCAGTTAGGCGGTGGTGACTTAGCGCCACGGGGACAGAGCGGGGGGCGGGTGTTGGCGGCCCAAAGAGAGCGACTTCAAGACGGAAGCAAGGGCGAACAGGCCGAGTAATTTCTAGGAACCTAGGCGTTTTCGTAGGCGGGAAGGGACGACGGGACCATCGAGCCCCTTCCCTGCTCCTCCTGGAGGAGCGACAGATCCAGAGGCCACAAGTACTCCCGAGGTGGGAGGGGAGACTCTGGGTCTAAGGCTTCGGATCTCAGCGTTCCCTTCTGGATCCTGCAGGCGAGCGTCTCTCTCCCAGTCCTCCGCCAGCTCCGTCCCCCTCGGAGCTCTTTGGTGGGTTTTTCTAGGTTGCGCCCACAGGCTTTCTCCGCTCTTCCCAGCTCCCGGCCAGGCAGCACCCTGTACAGCCCTCAAGGAGATACTCTTCCGCCGCTCCTCCAGAGGAACCAAGATGAAGGGTGGGGAAGTGGAGGGCTGTGGTGGGGGATTTAGGAAGGGTGGCTGTTTGGTGCTGGGAGACCAGGCCCAAGCCCTTCCCCGCTGCCTGAATCCAGCCCCAGCCCCAGGCCCGGCGTTTCTCAAAGGACTGCCCGGGGTTTGGGCCCTGACTGCGCGGTGGGATGGAGGAACCCGCCGCTGGCAGCTCTTGTTCCCACTGGATTAGGCTCTTCCCTACCCCCCCTTTTTTTTGGGGGGGGGGAGTCTGGTAAGGCTGGCTCAGGGGCAGCAACCAGCCACCCCAAGTCCAAATATTTCCCGGAAGCTCAAACACCCATGCCATTAAGACAACTCAACACAAACATACAAGAGCAACGAATTCTATTTCCAGAATTTTCTCCAAATAAAACAAAGCTTCAGGCGGGGGAAGCTCAGCCGCTGGGCCCCTGAGGGGCAGAGAAGGGGCTTGGGGGTTGCCTGTGGGGCTGGGACTGTGCCCTCCCGGATGTGGCTGATGGCCCTGATCTTCTGGCCTTCCTTGTTCCAGGGCCAGGGTGGGGTGACTCCATAGTGACAAAATGAGCTGAGGTAGGCTAGAGTCCGCCTAAAATCCCCGGGTTCTCCCATCGAAGGAGCCTCGGGGGACCCATCTGGAACAGGAAAGATGGAGACACCCGGATGTGGAGTCCTTCCTATTTTTAAGCCCATCTCCAGAAGTCACATTCATCCTTCTCTCAAGCAAATAACCTACCCCCTCAATTACCTCCCATTAGTCATAAAGAAAAACAAGATCTTGTTTGTGTTTGTTTTTTTTTTCCCCTAGAATATTCCCGAAATAAGCCGCTGGGTTCGGACAAATTTCTTTGGGCGGGCGCACCTTGATTTCTTTGGTGCTCTGGTGCGGTGGGGGGCTGGGGAGGGTCTCTAGAACCTAGAGTCCCGCTCAGTGGTGGGGCTAAGGGGGACTTCAGGATAGCCAAGTTTCTGCGGGGAGGGGGGACGGGCAGCCCCGAATTCCCGACACTCTCAGGCTGTTGCTCTGTCGGGTGCGCCTGGCAAAGAGAACCCAGTCCCCCCGCAGATCTCCCCCGAACTGGCACAGCTGCTGGCACCACTGCAGGACCAGGGGCCTTCCCTGAGGTTGGCAAAGGTCGAGGTTGGATGTGCAGTGGCCACCGGCGCTCAGTGTAAAGGGGACACGCTAGGAAACCCTGACATGCCGAGATTTTCTGCACATCCTGGGTCCCTGAGCCCCGCGTGGGCACCCGCCATGACTCTCAAGGGCTGGGCTGGGCGGCTGAGCTGACTTGCAGCAATGGCTCTGAGCTTCTATTTGTAAAAAATAGAAGCTCTGAGCTTCTATTTGTAAAAACACAGGATGAAACCGGGATGAAGACAAAGCCATCTTTAAACATTCGATTGGTGAAATCTCCACATTTAGCAAACACTTTCATTTTCAGGGCTGCTTGTGGATGTACGAAGGTGCAGAAAATCCACTGTTTCGGGCTGGACTCCCACCCAGGGAAGCGTCCTGGGAATCTGTGCCCGTGTACGCAGAAAGCACTTAGGTTGAGTGGAGAAGTGCGCCTTACAGATGCACACGAGTTTACAGGTGTACTGTCATGCGTTGTGTGCATCTACAAATTCAAGCCTGTTTACCTCGCTTTTATATCTTTCGTGGGGCTCCCACGGACCTGCATGAGGGGCTGGCCATTCTTTCCCGGCTCCGAGCACTTGCAAACCTTAGCTGCGTCGGCTGGAAGCTGCTGTTCGGCCCAGCCGGGTCCCTGGAGGAGCCATTTTCCCTTGGACACTGCCCAAGGTGGGTGGGGGGATTGCAAGTCAAGTTTTCTGGATTTTTATATTCTCTGTCCCAAATACCCAAGACTTAAGAGCCTGACCCAAATATGGGGCTTAGCTGGAGAAGGTGGGGAGAGGATAGTGCAATTGGGGCACACCTGGCCAAAGCTGACAGGCACCGCGGGCGCTGGGACCACTACTTCCAATATTTGCCCAATGTTTAGGGGACCCAGGGAGCCGCGAGTAATAACGTTTGTGCAAATGTGTCCGCACGTTTATGCACGTGTGTCCGCAGGCCCCTATGGCAGGAGGGTAGGAGGAAGCTTTCCAAAGGCCCTGCATTCCCGGAGCTGACTTTTCTTATCAATGGGAGAGAAGCGGGCTATTGACCCAGCGGCCTCCTCTTCTGCGCCTATTGTCGCGGCTCAATCACGCACTTACGGGAAGAAAAGCGAGTTTATCTTAGCCTGGAGGAGCCTCCTGGTGTGTGTGTGTGTGTGTGTGTGTGTGTGTGTGTGTGTGTGTGTACGCGCTCGCACCATGTGTGAGTGTGCGTGTGTGTGTCTCAAGAGTGAGGAAAATTCTGCAACCAGGACTGTGCAGATGGGTTGAGGATAGACACTTTCAGAAAAGGACCAATTTCCCCTTTACAATGAGCGCTAAGTACCTGATAAATGGGGCTGGTGTTTATTCATGAGCAGGTACTTTGGAGATGGCGATTAGAACAGCCGCCCGCGTTGCCTAGCCAAGGTACTTAACGCCAGGCAGGTGCAGCAGCGGCGCAGGATCCCCGCGCACAAAGCTAGCGGCTGCCGCGGCGCAGGGAGGGGTATGAAGCCGGGAGCGCCGGACCCCGAGGGCGCGCAGCGCGCCGGCACCTTAGCCCTTTGTTCCCCTGCAGACGCCAAGACCACTTCACTGAGGGGCTCCCGGGGAAAACCTCCCCTCTAATTACCAAGAATTTCCCTCCATCCCTCCTCTGGAGCCCAGCCTGGCAGCTCTCGGTCTGGCGGACGCAGAAACGCGGCCGACCAAGGCTCTGCGTTTACATTTAGGCTGCCCGTGAGCTGGCTGTTAGTTAACCAGCTAAGTAACTAACTCCACGAGGCAAGAAACCCAGCACAGGCCTGGCAACGGCGCGGGCACGCGGCTCTGGCAGCCCCGCCGCCGAGGCGCCACCTCTGGCGGTGCGGACAACCTCGGGCTTTCAGGTTTTGTTTCAACTCTAAGGGGAGAAAATTGGGGTCTGTCACATTCTACAGTTTCCTGGCGCCGAGGTCGTGGGACAAACCCAATCTCGCCCGCAGAGCAGCTCCGGAATCCCTAAGAATTCCCAGCGTTTGCTTTGGAGAGGCGGCCTCACCTTGGCACATGCGGAGGGAACCCTGTGGGAACAGAGGAGAGGGGCTTCTGCGCCCACTGACGGCAGCCAGGGGAAGCCCTGAGGCTGTGCGGGGCAATCCGTGTCTGCAGTAGCCCAAGGAGCTCAGGTGCAGTGTATACTCTGAGACACCGTTGGATCCTGCACTCCTGTCCAGCGTGCCTTTTTTTTTCCCCCTCGCCTGTTTTTAATTGTTTCAGGAGTGGGGTGAAAAAATAGAGCAAGACTGATCTATAGCCCATAGGATCAGGAGAAATGTGTTTCATCAAACAAGTTGGATTCCCCTTGGGAAGGAAATTCAGCATGATAGAAAACAAGGACCAGAAGAAACCCGATATCACCCATCACTGGGCAGTTTTTACATTTCCCACCACAGAGAACCCGGTGGTTCTCCCATACGATGCAGAAAGGCCAGGCGAATGTAGATACTGACGTTCATTCTAGATTTTCTTGGAATCTTGGGGTTAGAATAAATTATAGAGATAGAATCATCCTGATTCCCAGGGAAATCCGACATTCTGGGTGTTAGTGCAACTCAGAATGGTAACTCCGAGGTGGGGCTAGAGTCCAGGGCCTGGAATGCACCACCACCAACCAGCCTTCCTCCGGGGCAGGCCAGGCAAGGCGAGATGGCTGCGGAGCTTAAGGGAGAGGGCTCACAGGAGAGGCAAGGGCTTCCCTCTCCTCTCCTGCCCGGGCCTGAGCTGGGGTTGCAGGGTGAAGACTTCTCTCCGGTTGCAGCCTGCACCTTTTGTGCCAGAAACGCCAGGTACCACGGTTGCCGTACTACCCCACAAGCCACGGAGGGTCCCAGACACAGCCGGCTCCTGTTCGGCACAGTGATGCCAAGCCAATTTGAACAGCCTCCTAGCACCACCGCCTGGGGCACCAGGCTGGGGCTTACAGGGCTTCACCTCCCGTCTAGGATGTAAAACGACTGCCGGTCCCGAAAGGGGACCCCAAATTTAGGCAGGAAGTGGCAGATAAATTGGAATGGGTGGAGGAGATGGGAAGGGTAAACTTAAAAACCCGAGGAAAGGAGTTTTTACTTTTCCCGTTGGTTCCCGAGACCTTTAAGGCAAGGCTAAGAGATTTGAGTGTGATCAAGAGGAGGATTGTCAATATTAACCACCATGACTGATTTTCTTTGCCTTATAGATTTGGAATAAGTCATAAAAATACTTTTTATTTTTTGTACTGGGGATTGAACCCAGAGGCATTCTACCTCTGAGCTACATCCCCAAGCCCTATTTTATTTTTATCTTGAAACAGGAGGCTGTCCTTGAACCTGCCATCTTCCTGTCTCAACCTCCCAAATATTAGGATTACAGGCAAGCACCACCACACCCAGCTATAAAATGACAATAAATGCAATTCCCAGAGGAACAGATATGCCTGGGTGTAGTATTAGCACCCCTGCCCTCTCCTCTGCTGGACTCCCAGAGCTCCCACTCTTTTTTTTTTTTTTTTTTTTTCCAGTACTAGGGATTGAATTCAGGGACATTCTACCTCCGAGCTATACCCCCAGCCTTATTTTTTTATTCTTTATTTTGAAACAGGGTCTCACTAAGTTTCAGAGTGTCTCACTAGGTAGCTGAGGCTGGCAGCAAACCCGATCCTCCAGTCTCAGCCTCCCAAATGCTGGGATTACAAGTGTGCACCACCATGCCCAGCATGAGCTCCCACTCTTAAATTTTGCATTATTGTGTGTGTGTGTGTGTGTGTGTGTGTGTGTGTGTGTGTGTGTGTGTTGGTGCTGGGGATCTAACCCAGGACCTTGCAAATGCTAGGCAAGCATTCTGCCACTGAGCTACACTCCCAGCCCTTGCTTTGTTTTTCTAAGGGCAAGTGCATTTTGAGCCCCAGTAGGTATCCCGGCTTCTGATTAGTGTCTCTCTGGCAAAGTCCTGCTGAGGTGGGGAGGGGGTTACTCTTGCTCAGGCAGTCTGGTGAGTTAGGCCATGAGATCTGCCAAGCAGGATCCCTGGGCAGGAGTCGCTCTGCCGAGTAGACCCAGAACCCTGGCCCTAACCCGGATCCACCAGGAGCAGAACCCTTTCACCCATGAAGGGTTTGATCTGTTTTTTGGAGTGGGTTAGGATAGGAATCCCAGAGCAGTCTATTACTCCAGCTATTATATCACCATACCAATATACTTCAGCTGGTCAGCTGCTTGGTGATAGAACTTCTATCTGCACCATAAAGAGCCAGAAGCATCTCATTAACCTGGCATCCTCTCCCTCCCTTGACTGATGTGAAGTCAGCACTACTGCGGTCAATTTCTAACCAGAAGGCACACTTTAGGACCTGCTGGGTGTGTTGGCCCTTCCAGGGGCCAGCCCTTCCCCAGCTCCCTCCTCTCGGCAGCAAGCCCCTCTGTGTGGCTGCACCGTCGGGAGGAACCTAGAGGAAGGGAGGAACCTAGAGGAAGCCCGCTCCCCTCCTCCATTCCCTCCCTGTGGCTCAGAACCAAGCAGGGACTGTGCTGAGGTTGAGTATAAATATGATCTCCCCTCTACTTCACTCTTTGCAAAGCACAGGATCTCCTGTATTGCCTCCCCCCTCACATATCGTCTTCCCAAAGAGACACTGTCAGCTTTCTTCAACCAATGGGAAACTGAAGCTGAGAACGGACGGAGATTGCCCTAAGATCCCCAAGCAGGAGAAGGCAGAGCCAGGATTCTTCCCGGCATTCCGGCATTCCAAGTAGGAAGCCAGGGTGATCTTTGACAGTCTCTCCAAAAAATGCCAAAGAAAGGATGGGGCATCTTTCAGGGTTCTTGCGGGTAAATATAGGGACCCAGCTTGGCACCCAGAGGTGAAGATATTCAATTCAATATCACTGTTATCGAATGCCCACTTCTGTACAAAGAAGGGACAACAAAGATGACTTCCGTGGGCTCTGATTTGGGAAGGTTAATCATTCCCAAATGGAGGAAAAAGCTCCTAAAAGCTGACAGGAAACCACTTCCCACAGAGGACATCCCTAGAGAACAGGCAGGGCTCCAGCAAGGCAGGACCAGTTCTCAGCGGGCGAGAGAAGGCACAGTGGATCTCCTGTTGGGCACCGTGGTGCCTGGAATCCTCTGAAGCCTTAACAGACCACCTGGGACTTTGCAGAGTGCACAGGAATTTTGCTCTGCTGGTGCTGGGCCCTCGAAGCGTCTCCAGGTGGGGAAGGTCCCCAAGACTTTGATGGAGAGCCGGGTGTGGCGGGCGGGCATGAGCTCTGCAGGAAGAGACCGCGATTGTTTGGTTCTGGTGTCACTCTGACGAGGAGGAGCTGAGGCAAGTCCTTCAGTTTCCTCATCTGCCAAGTGATGGGGATTTGTAAAAGAAGGCTCCTAATACCTTGAAGCTGGGGCTCCAAAAAAAAAAAAAAAAATGCAGTGGTGCATGCCTGCAATCCCCAGTGACTGACGGGGGAGAGGGCCGCTAAGGCAGGAGGATCCCGGGTTGGAGGTCAGCCAGGGCAACTCAAAATAAAACAAGCAAACAACAACAAAAGAGGGCTGGGGGCGTAGCTCAGTGGTAGAATGCCCCTGGGTTAAATCCCCAGTACCTGTAAGAGAAGGAGTGTGAGGGGGAGTCATGGTAAGGAAACCCCTGCAAAGTTCTAAGGACGTTTGGGGAGTGATTTTCAGCCCAGGGAAGTGCACATTTCTTTCTGAAACTTGGTTCTTGGATAGCAGTTAGACGGTGGGATTAGGCTTGCAGCTCAGCAAGGACTCTGGAACCCTGCTGCCTGGGTTCAAACCTGACCCGGATTTGCCACTCACTCGCTAGCTAGCTGCTATGTGACCTTGGACCACTTTACTCAGTCTCTGTGCCTTAATTTCTTCATCTCTGAAGCAGAGATGTACCTATCTCACAGGGCCCTGGTGAGGATTAACACAGCTGATATATGTAAAGCACTTAAAAGCCGGCCTCCCATAGGTTAGCTATTAATTTGCCCAGACCCCTAGATATAGCCCATCCCTTCCCAGTTTCTCAATTTCCACCACAGAACATCACTGTTTCTGTCCCTGTAGCACTTCCAGGCGTTCAGCTTTCCCTGGGTTCCAGAAAAGAGAAAAAGGATGGGGAACAGCAGACCATGGGTACCGGAGGATCCAGTCTCAGCCTGTTACTTATTTTCTTTCTTTTTCTCCATGGGGACAAAACCCAGGGGCTCACATGTGCTAGGCAAGTGTTCTGCTACTCACCTACACCTCCAGCCCCTTCTTTTCTTCCTTTTT